>JAFBJZ010000238.1:860000-1075422 GCA_016785225.1 Psettodes erumei
AAAGCAGTATTTATATACCGGCCTCCTGAGTGCAGGCATCATCTGAAGCCCATGATTTCAAAATGCCAAAATATCAACCAAATAGTTTGCAGACTGACTATTCAGGCCTATAATTAACTAATAACAACCAATTGTCCTTCTCTGTTGTCCTGCTGTTGGTTGCGAAGCTTCACCTTTCTTCCATGGCTTCATCAGAGGTCAGCATGCAGGAAATGAGTGAGGTTGTGATTGTCACCATACCAGAAGCTGGGGACGAGGACCTGTCCCACGTGGTGGAGGAGGAGAAAGCGGTGCTGGTTACTACAGAGCTGACCCCTCAGCAGGGGTAAGGCCTACACACTGGACACTCAGTGTTTGTCCCGATGCTCTCTTTAAGAATGTGTGGTTTCTCATGTGGTTTTTCAGGGAGAATGTCCTCACAGTTGTGCCAGTGGAAGCAGAAGCTGAGGCCAGTATGTCTGATTCATTGTCAAAGGAAGAGGCAGTCATTGGTAATGAGACTCACAGGAATTTTTCACACTTGTAAAATGTGGCAGAGGTGGTGTTCTTCAGGAGATGACATCATTTTAGTCACTCCTGTGGTGGTAGTTGCTTTCTTGCTTTTATATAATAACACTGTGTTATTTCTAAGGTCAAGAGTTCACTAACAAACTGAAGTTTTAGTTTTTTTGTTTTATTGTAAACCAGAATGATCTAATTCAGTGCAACAAAGAGACATCTCAGTGATATTCTCTGAACTGTTGTAAATGAAGTAATCACATTATCTGTGGTGGTTGGTGATCCGATCACCAGCTCCAACGGTCCAAATGTCAGAGCGTCTTTACCAGGACACTATTTCTCAAACTTGATTGGCTGGTTTGACCAGTACCTAGCATGCTAGCTCATTTGTAATTGGTTGAATGAGTGGCAAGTTATAGTTATAAATGCAATTGTTTCAACCAGTGCAGTCTTTCCAGACTCTGCATTTCAAATCACATAATAAGCTTAAGGAAGTTGTACACACTTAGATTCATTGGAATGAGATTCCACAACCAAATTAGTAGCACTAGTAGCATCAGTAGCACTACCCAAAACATGTGGCAAAAAATAATAACAAAAACATTACTCATTTGAGTTGCATCTGCAGAAATGTGGCAGTAACACATCTTGAGTTTGCACAACCAGCTGAAGGAACGGACTTGGTGGTTGCTCAAGGGTGTCTCTGTCTCTGCAGTGAAGTTAACTGAGGAGGTGGATGTGGAAGCCGATGTCTTCTACCCAATCACCTGCGGAGATGCCAAAGCCACGCTGGTCTGGAAGAAGTTTGTCTGTCCTGGGATCAATGTGAAATGTGTCCAGGTAGTATTGTGACACTGCAGAGCCTGTGTAAAATCTTAACTTGCATGTGCTGAAGTGGATCATCATCTGCCCTCTCATCTCTGTCCAATCAGTTCAACGACCAGCTCATTAGCCCGAAGGAGTTTGTGTGTTTAGCAGGGAAATCCACACTAAAGGACTGGAAGAGAGCTATCCGCCTCAACGGCACCATGCTCAGGTCTGGACCAGCACAACCTACTTACAGTAAATTATACTTGGATACACACCCCACAGTTCATTTTTTATACAACATTTATTCAGCAAAATTAAGTTGATTTTTTTTTTTTTTTTTTTTTTTGCATGCTTCTTGGAAAGTCAAACATTTTTGAGAAAGTGAGGTTTACCAAATGTGTACAATACACCAGGACTTCTCTTGACCCTGACTCTGACCACTATTATGATTAGTAACATTTGAATGTGTCTAGACTTGATCATTTTACGGAATTATTACAGGAATCTGACTAATACTAATTTGAGTATTGATAAGTTGAAGATTAGAAAAGATTTGTTGATAACTGAACTCTGTGAGACCATTCAAATGAGTGACTTTTACTTTTGAAGCTACGCTACTGTTTAGTGCTAATTTTTGCATATTTTTATGTCTGTAAAAATTTTAATCAGGTTTAAACAAGAAGTCCATAGACCTCCATATGGCTCTTTGCTGTGTTTTAAACAAAATGTTGAGATAACTTTACTATCTAACTCAGGTCAACAGGCTAGTGTGTTAGCATTAGTGTTCTTTGCATCACCAGGTGAGCCCCATGAGACTGTACAACTTTTGAAAAAAGTTTTCAGTCCTAGGTAATAGAAGTCACCCTCGTTCTGTACAGCAGAATTGGAGACATACTACCATATCTCCTTGTTCACGACAGGCACTCTAGACAAACCAGCTACCTATGGCAACATGACTGCACCATTGCTAGCTGTTGCTTCTGATTCAAATTCAATACTAAAGCAGACCTGTCACAAGTGGCAATCATGGGGTAATGGTATAAGCTATTATATACTAAATAAGTGATTTTTTTAATCTTGCTCCCACAAGATAATTCTTCCAGCACTCAAGAATACTTCTGTATGCATCTTATAGCTTTCAGAGTGCTACTATGATTTAATGGAGAGGAAACTACTGTTCATAACAGACCATGTTAGAGTGTAGCAGGAGTACGCCTTAGAGTAAAGTTACATAGTCATGAGTCACGAATGTTTGCATCTGATTTTACTTGCTAATGATCCTCGAGACATATATAATGTAACTCCATAGCCATAGCTCATTTGTTGCTAATTATCTGTGTGAGCACATGGTTGGCAGTGGAAAGCTCCCAAGATTTTCCCTGTTCTTGTCATTCAGAACATTGTGTGACTGTGCAATCTAGGTGAAATATTTAATGCTTTTCTGCGTGCTATCATGGACACATTAACGTGTGTCTAACATTGTAATGTTTAGCATGTGGCACTTTCTGTATGTACAGTTGACAACTGTAATGTACTGTGAACTGATGTGATAACAGGTCCTCCTTGTCTTCAGTGCTCTTGACAGTGCAGTTGACACATATACCTCAAGATGGCAGTGTTCCATCAGACATGATGGATATTTTACTGATAGAGGTTTCATTTCACAGGAAGATCATGGACTCAGGTGAACTGGATTTCTACCAGCATGTGAAGGTCTGCTCCAACACCTGTCGCAGCACAAAGATAGACCTGGTGGGAACTAAAGTGTCCATCAGTGGCGATCAGCCTGCCGACCTGATCCCTACAATGGTGTCATCAGCTAATTGTAAGTTACACAGCTCCAGCCACAAGTTTAAGCTCTGTCTCATCTCAGCCCAGGATGTGCCATTTACATTCATGAATTAGGATCACACAGGGTTTTCTTCTGATTTGTAGACTGCCTTATAACCCTAATTTCTACTGCAGATTACAGCACTGTCAGTAAGAAGTTGTCATCCAGTATCATCTAGTGTAAGGACTAAGAAAACCCAACACAGACAATAGCATGATGGTCCACCATCTAACAATCCGCACTACACTTCAATTTCTCTGGCACTTGTTTACACTCTCTGTCTACCTCAGAAACATGTGGTCACCATGATGACACACAGACCTGAGAACTGTAGCAATAGAATGAGACCTTACCATATGGAAGTAGACTGTATCTAATTTGACCTGGCTCTGCCCGGGTGGACCGATGAAGACCTCTAATACAGACAGGGACTCTTCACTTCCTCTAGATGATTGCCATTTATTTTTAATAAGTAAGATTTACTTACAGCATAAAATGTATAACAATGAAAGTTTGTACAATAAAAAAAGGACTGATCCAAATTGCAGTCTCAGAAACTATGGGCAAAAAGACTGAAACTGAGCTCAGAGATTTTCACTGTGAATGGATTGATGCAGTCAGAACCTACAGCGTTTCATGACATGAAAATAATTATTTAATGTGAAAACAAATGATTGACTGGAGAACTCATGAATAATGTGACGCTTCCTGTGTCTATGGATCTGTCGCTCAGTGTATGATGGGAGGCTCTAAGTCATGTAACTTTAATCACATGATCATTAAAGCTAATAACATGTTAGTCTTGTCTGAAGAACTGAGCCACACACACACACACACACACACACACACACACACAGAGAGTGAGGAAAACACCACAGTGGAACCTCAACTCAAAACAAAGCACAAAAACAGATCTCAGGGCTGTACTGTGAGACAGGATATGAGGTTAGTGAGGCATTACAGGTTTCATTCAGGTCTTCGGGTTTACGACAGTGGTTCATGTCTTACCACAGTAAGTCACCATGGTAACTGATGCTGAACACCTGATCTGCTCCGCAGCAAGTTATGTTTCAGATAACAGATCAACATGTACAAAGGCCAACTGACCAAACAGCTCTCTGGGAAAATGACATCACAACTCATAGAGAGTCTTTCCCTGATGATTTTAATATGACAGGTAAAGGGTCTTGATTTATCTGTTTCAGCTTCTTGAGCTGGATGTCATCAGTGTGCTGAACTTAGAGTCCTGCTATTGCCATGTACTTTTATATATGTAGTGTATGATGCTATGGTAATGATAATGACCTTCATTATTACTGAGGGCAGGCTCCTCAGCAGCTGTGTTCTCCTGTGGGAGAGCCCTCTCCCCATCTTCATTTCATTTTATCCCTCTGGCTGCAGCAAGGCCAAAGCTATTTCAGTGCCCTCATTCTACAGCAGAGGCTGATTGAAGACTAAAGTCTTATTGAAATATGAAATTAATTAAACTTACTACTTACTGCTTTGAATTATGCTTTTCATGTTAATCTTTTTATTTGCCTCTAAGTCGATTTGATGCCACAAAGGCTACAGATGAAAGAATATGCACCCCCTAAGAATACATATCAGCAATATTATGTTTATTTATTTAATGGGATACACAAATGTACAGTCATATCTGCTCATGTCCTAATGAATGGGCAGTCATATAAACATAATTTACACATTAACAAATTCAGTGCTGTTCTTCCTTCATCTGGCAGCAGCAGCAGTTACTTTTAATCTGGATTATGTTTTTAACTTCTTCATATTTGCTTCATATCATAGTTTTCTCTTTGTACAATATGACACTCTGTAGACACACGTTTATGATAGCTCAGATGCTCAAATCCGGTCTCACATTGGTTGAAGTGTAGTGACGTGTGCTGCTTGTGTTGCAGTGAATGGAGCAGTGGCCTCATTTACCGAGGCGTCAGAGGAAACGTCAGAGTGGGTCACGGCCATCGGAGGTGATCAGCAGTAACCTGCATTCACCATCGTGTGTTATGAACTGATGGAGTGGAGTTTTACTCTGTGTGTGTGTGTGTGTGTGTGTGTGTGTGTGTGTGTGTGTGGGGGGGGGGTCAGAGGACTCTGTGGTGTTCTGGCGTGCCGTGAAGGAGGCGGGACTGCTGGAGGAGGTGGTAGAAGACTTCCAGAAGGAGCTGCAGGAGGTGCTGAAAGGGCTGCAGGAGAGAGTTTGTGACCCACCACTCCAGGTCAAAGGTTAGCTTATCTTCTACAGAAAAAAGAGGAAAAAAATACATACTTAGCTCAAGCTGCCGCCGAAACAAACACTGTAGACTTAAGGTAAATTGCACACAGCATGCCTCAACCAGTGAGGAAGTCAACATCCCATGTTACGTTGAATATGGCCCTTACAAGAATACAGGCTACCTCACTGATGGATTTAAAAATTCCCATTATGCCATGTTAGGGAGTGATCAAGTCCCTGAACTGCCTCACCTCAATAGACTGCAGCCATGATCCATAATTAATTGCTTGGACAAGTTAACATGTCTGCCTGGAAAAAATCACAGCCTTTTTAATTCCCAGCTGAGCACAAGTTTCTGCTGTTTGTGTGAATTTAGCGAGATATTCACTTCTATATCTTGACAGGAGAACATATGGAAGCTGTGAGCTCAAATCAAAGTCTGCTAGATATTTCATCAGTTTGACACCACCATCATCCCCACCACCAACATTCATAATAAACACTGAGAGAAACAACTGTATGCTGAAGTTGAATACAGTGTTTATTGGGTCATTTAGATATTTAGATGATGTCATAAGATATGCCAATAACCTCGAGGTGAGCTTCTGTGTCTCTGTGCCTCCCACATTATTTGAGTGTTCGAAGTTCCCACCTCCATGTCTCTGAAGCTCCAAGCTACATTAGCTGCTGATAGCATAACACACCACCCCAATCTCTGACTCAGCATCAGTCAGGAACAGAAGGGGAGCTTATAACCCTGTTTCCTGCAGCCTAGTGTTTGGCTCTGTCCGTTTAGAGGATAAGAACAAATTTTGAACCACTTTTGTTGATACTTGGTGGAAGGGTGGGGCATGTGCTGAGGAAGAACACCCTCCCCCATAAATAAAAAAGTAGTGTTGACTACATTCCAGGAGCATATGTGCAGTAGAACTCCTCACTAACTGGGAACAGACTGTGGTGTATAAAATATAGGCAGAGTTCCCCTGTAAATTGTTATTTGTTTTTTCAGATGCAGTTCTGCTTAACAGTATAGTGCAGAACTTTGGGATGTTGGACCTGGTGAAGAAGGTTCTGGCCAGTCATAAGAGCCAGATGGACCGTTACAGAGAGCAGTACACTCGCAGCCTTGCGGGTCAGTACAGCTGAGTGCTACGCTTCAATGTGTATGAAAGATTTCATAAAAATCAGGGTGTGTCTGTGCATAATGATGATGTGCTGTCTTCTTCTGCAGCTCTGGAGCAGCAGTGTGACGAGCACAGGAAGCGAGCCAAAGAGCTAAAGAGCAAATCCCAGCACCTCAACAACGTCCTGATGACCCTCACCCCGGTCCCCACGGCCCCTGCACCCAAGCGTCCACGGCTGACCCGCACCATCTCTGGCCCAGCCAAGGTCAGCACTGCTCCCACCCAGATCACGCTGCCCCTCAACCAGCTGAGCAGCCTGCCACTGGGCAAGGTGCTGACCATGGCAGGGGCCCCAGCCAGCACCAATCTGGCCGGGTACACCCTTCTGACCTCCTCACTCTCTGGGTCTGAGCTGGTGGCTGACTCCTCTAACCTGACTGTGCTGTCCACGGCGGCGGGTCAGGAGGTCACAGCCAGCAACTCTGCAGCCTTTGTTAAGGTGGTCGGCCCTCAGTTCCAGCTGGTGACGTTACCAGCCGCACTGCAGAGCTTGACCTCCACACAGAGCACTACTGTCCAGCAGGAGGGCAGCATCAGCGTGACGGACAATTCACAAGTGGACTGCCAGGTTGATGGTGATGACGAAGGTCAGCCGGAACAGGTTAAAGAGGAGGACGCTGAGCCGTCAGGTGGGCAGCAGTGAGACAGAGGACAGCTGCTCCCTGTCCCCCTGGCTTCCTTCATCTCATCATTTCAAATGATGGTTGAGGAGGGCACATTTTGACTTCTACAAATCATTAGTCATTTAACAAAAAAGACATGAGTCTTCCTTTTAGATGTCTTTCAGCATACCCAGATGTGTCTTAGAGTGTGTGTATTTCTGTAGTACTTCGACTGTAAATATCTTTGTACTTTGTACTGTTTGATACAGTTGTATTGATATGATGTAGGGTGGAAAAGGGAGCATTATGAAGTCTAATAAATGCTCAGTTTTTGAGAACAAAGTGTGTATTTTACATATCGTTAATATTAATATCTTCCTTTGCCCCATGCTTCATCTTTTCTCCAATTTTATTCAAATCTGTCAAGTAGCAGACCAACCAGCAAACAAACAATGGGACACAGGTGGACACATAAGCTCCTTGGTGGAGGTAATAATTGGTCAGGATCTAATCATGCTGGAAATGTGTATCATTTCATGTTACATTGTGCTTTAGTCCTATTATCAAATAACCACGAGCTATTTGCCACACACTAACCATGGGGCCCTGGATGTTTGGGCAGTCACTCAAACAAAAGCTATTTTCTTTTAAGTGAACTGACTGATTACGGGAGCAAATAAACCGGATGTAACTTTATTTGGCACGTGTGGTACGTGACCGCCAGATGGCGCAAGGATATCGTTGTTCTCCGACTCTTACTGGTCGTCCCGATTAAAGAAAAACCAGCAGCTGTGGGTCTGAGACGACGCAACTATTTGGACTTGATATTTACTGTAGGCTGCTGTAGCACATTTTTGTGGCTAGTCCAATATATATTTATTTATTTTTATATTTCACTTCAAAGTCATAAACACATAAGAATATTCGTTTCAGTTGATGAAATCGGGTTAAATTTGGCGCAGAAGTTATCTGCCACGCACGTTTTTTTTTACGTACGTCTCCATTCCAGCGGAAAGCACCGTCCTTTTGTGGTAGCAGGTAAAAGTAGAAGTGATGTAGCCTTTTTACAGTGGCGTTCAGTGTACACGATGCATGTAGAGTTTAGGAGCGTGTTCTGTATTTTGTAAAATACAATTTGGCTTGTCATGTCCAGGAAGCAAAATATAAATTTGCCAAATTTCTGAATGGAGATTGGCACGATGGAACGGGACCACTGATGCTAAAATCAGTGACATGTGATGTTTTGGCTTTGAACTGGTTGGACAAATAAAAAGTGGTTTCATTCATGGGTTTATTAAACAAGCATCCTTTATTGAAAGACAGACGATGACGCCAATAACACAGAGACGTGACACTTGGTACACAGAAGGCAACTGAGTAGGCTACAAGCAAGCTAGGCAGGCATATGATACTTTTTGGATAAATGTGGGCATTTCAAGTGAGTTCTCTCTCAGCAGGTTCGTCTATAGGCTCAAGTCATCGTAGGAATAATATGGCTCCTCCATTGAGCGCACGGAGATTTTGAAGTGGCGGCGCAGAAAGCCTCCGTACCGCTTGTCCCACTTCAGGTTGTTTAACTTTGGTCGGATCCTCCGCATGAAGCCTCCGTACCGTTTCTGTAGCGCCTCTGGTTCCTGCCTCTCCTGGTCCAAGGAGCTACTCCTCTTTGACTTGGGGCCGAATTTGCGTAAAAAGCCACCGTAACGTTTAACGTAACCAGGGAGCATCTGATTCTCTGGCGCGTCGCCTGCGTCCCGCAGCGTGTCCGCGTCTCTCTCCTCCAGCCTCTTCAGCAAGTTCTCGTATTTCTCGGGCAGCGCCCCGGTCTTCAGGATGTAATTATCGCGCCACGGAGAGGTGAAGATTTTGTTCTTGTTCTTGTCGATCCTCTTGATGAAGCCGCCATAGCGTTTAACTAGCTCTGCTTGCTGGCTCTCTTCCTCCTCCTCAGCTTCATCCTGGCTGAAGTCTGCCAGCCCCGGAGCCTGGCCGCAGCTCTCCAGCTGCCCCTCACACTCTGCACTGCAGGACTGCAGGACACACACATAGAGGAGAGCGGTATGAGCACATGGGCCAACAACGAAGTGAGGTGGTGTACCCTTTTTACTTATGTCGTTTGCTGAATTCATTTCGCATAGTTTGGCGTCAGTTTTAGCCAATGACACCAAGACCGGAACCCTCATTTCCTCAGTCAATTTCTCTTAAAGTGCCACCATCACACTAGAGATATTGGGTCTTATTTAGGTCAAATAAAAATATTATTATTATTATTATTATTATTATTATTATTATTATTATTATTATTATTATAAAGCCCCACTAAGACAAATTATGGCGTTTGGAACTTAGAAATTTCCTTATTTTCCAAACACCAATTAGAAGTTATCCCTATTCTACTTTAGCTTTCTGCTTTCTGTTTTTTTATTATTAAAAACAAAAGCGCAATAGGCTATACAAAGCAGCAATTCTCCTTGTAAAGTTGGACTTACCAGGCTGCTGAAAGCGGTATCACGGTTGAGGATTTCCTGCGCGCATTTCTGACACTGTGAAGAGCAATCTGTGTGGATGGAGGGCGGCAAGCTCAGCATCAGCACCAGGACATACCACTCCATTCTTCACCAGATCTCACACACACACACACACACACACACACACACACACACACACACACACACACAAATAGCACAGGCAGCGCTGGTGAGTCTTGGCTTGGTTCAAGGATTTGAAGTCTCCATGACATTCATGACACAACTTGACCAGCGCTAATGCAAATGACTTACAATATATTTAATTTACACCATGTTAAAATCAGCTCATTTTATTGATCATATGGACCCGTGCGCCCTGTGTAATGGCGCACAGGGGCACAGTCTTTCTATTATCGCCTCATCTTTGAATAGCACGCACATGAAATGTAGTCTAAGTTACAGTTTCTCACAGATACGAGAAAGAATCAAGTGTAGAGTCCGTACCTCAGGAGTTGGACAGATACTTCCAGCCGTGTTAAGACTCGCAGAGGCGCATTTACCATCAGATGAAAACTCACTATCCGCTTTCCAACACTTGCGTTTCTTCTGCGTTGCTTCTTTTTATTGTCGAAGTCTGAACCGTGTCACCGCAGCGCATCAGAGCAGCTTTTATTAACGGACCAATGGGAGGGAAACCTACTGCATAGATAATCCCCAACCCACCCCCACCCCTGAGGACTTTTTTTTAACAACGCCCACGCAAAGAAGGTAAAGGAGAAGCAGCACAATTCTTCCCATCAACATCATCATCATTACAGAGTGACGTTTCAGTAGGACTGACAGAAAGTATAACCTACAAAATCACAGTAAACTCACTTTAAATTTAGATGTTGAAAACAGTATTATTACTCTAAGTGAAAGTGTCTAATTGGTTTGGCTAAACCAAATATTTTAGGACCCCCAGCTAATAGCTATACAGCCACCCAAATCAGGAACCAAACACTTTACAATTGTTTCAAAAGTGATCCAGAATCCAAAAGTCACGTAATATTGCAACATTACCATCAAACTAGAAACACAACAGTGATACCTCATGAAGTTTTTGTGGTTAACATGTTAGGAAACAGTTCTCTGTTTCCAGCAGACACAGAGCAGTGTGATCATTCATTCACATTGTTGTTTGTGTCAACATCATGAATTGAAGTGCAGTCTCTGTTTTAGCTCCACCAACTCCCGAGAGAAACATCTGGCTCTTTAGCCGCTTAAATGCTCCACTATGTTCCCCAGCTGCTGCTTTGAAGCTACTTTGAAAATTAAGGTTGCTAATTGAAGCTAACAGCTCAGCTGAGTTTTGGATCAGCTGACAGGGTGGTGCATGTGAGTCTGCACATCAGGACGTGGAGCAACATTTCAATTTGACTTTATTTTCCAAGACAAAATAAAATAAGCATGTTTTTAGTCACTGACAATTTCCTCCTATGCGTAACATATAAGTGGAATATGTCCAAAACTCCCCCATCACTGAGCTAGTCGCAACCCACCGTTAGTCCTTGTTAAAGTCATTTGGTCTACATGGTCCGTAAATGCCACCAGTCTGTCTGTATATGAGGCGAACAGCAGAGACCAGCCAGTTCTCTGTATTGTACAGTGGGAGAGACCTGATGAAATGATCCACACATGACAATTCAGCCTCATCCCATTTCAAGGTTGAAGCCTTTAGAGGCTCACTGACAGACCAAGGTTATACTGTGGGTCTCCTTTCCTTTGTTTAAGGGGAAACCTTAGGCAAGCAACTGAGCAAAGCAACAACATACAACACACCAGTGTGCTCCATAATTGCCCAGTCTGTCTTTTCATTGTTTTACTTTCAGTCTATTACTTGTATTAAGAATGATATTTCTTATTCCAAAATAATTGAATGATATGATTTCTTGGTTTGCTGATGTGGATTATTATGGGTAATAGATATCACATTACTTTACACTCTGATTCTACTTGCACATTTTATTTTGAATTAATAATTTCAAGAAAAAAATTATTTCTGTGAGCTATGATAACAACTTCATGCCTACTGGAGATAAAAAACCCAACTAATTCAACAGAGTTATGAACATTTAGACCACAGGGGGATCCCCACAATAGTTACAGTAAATATTTGTGGTCCCTAGAGGATAAATCCCAATGTTTCCTAAATCAACACCACTTGTTAAAGACATACTGTATCAAAACATAAAGGACAATTTTTTCCTGAAATTTACTGACCTTGTACACAGAGGACGAACCAATTCTATTTCCCTTAGTTTTTTAGGTCACCGCTGGACCTTTTCTTTCTTTCCTTAAATACAGCTCTCCAGAAGTGAATGAAAACAAGATTGCATCCTGTGTCTTTATTGCCATAGCACTGCAGTATACAGGCTCAATAACTGTTTTTATGGACTGAGAAGTTGCAACGGGAACAAAAGCATGATGACAAAGATCTCTTGTTTCTTTTGTTGTCTAATGGAATACTGTAGATTGCAGAATAATGCACTGGGGATAACAATACACACTGCAGAGCACAATGATAAACCCATCCTCTCTCAAGTATTGAACCATATAGCTACTAAAGAATTGTTACTGTAGATAAACACAGATTTACATGTAAAGACCAAAATTTCATACTCTGTCAGACTTTTTAGCTGGTGTTACTAAATATCATTTACTGATAATACAGTTATTAATAACATTGTAAAGAGTTTGATGTATCAAGACTAGACTTGACTTGCCTACACAAAGGCTGAACAATTGGTCTGTCTGCATGCTCTGTCTCCAGCCTAATATGATGTAGCATTACACTATAGTGAAATGTTAAGCTTTCCATTTTCAAACATGGCGGTGGTTCCATAAGAAAGATCCATTGCCTCACATGCCATTTTTATTCCTCTGTGGCTGAATGTGTTAGTGTGTTTTGTCTGTTTTCCGCTGATCTAATTTTTCCAATAATTTCCCACACTTTTTCACCTGCCATTCTCTAGCTATAGTTTTATGAGGAAATCCTCCTCTGAATTTTCTTTTTTCACTTTTTTAAACCAGATATAAAGATTGACTGGAGCTGAAAAATGTAGCTGTTCCTTTTTTAATTTGTTTTGTCAGCATATCATCCTGACTCTGAAGATGCAATTGAACAGACTGAACAGACTGTGGTTTTCCTGTGAGGAGTAATGATCTTATATGTTATTGTGTCCACAAAAAATTTAAACATTTTTACCCATCAATCCCCAATCAAAAAATCCATGATGACAAAGTGAACATATGATTTTAGATTTTTTCAAATTGATCCAAAGAGGAAAAGAGAAATTGAATCTCTTATTTACAAACTGGCAGACCCTTTCCTGTGGCTGTCCACGTTGTGCTCATGTGCATAGTTGCCATAATGATTCTTGAGATGTGTCTAGAACTTAACTGGAGTCCACCTGTGGTAAATTTGAAATTGTCATAGATTAGAAAGGAACTTACCTGTCTATATCAGGTCTGACAGTTCCCACTGCATGTCAGGACAAAAACCATGATGTCCAAGGAACTCTCTGTAGTCCTCCATAAAACCAAAGACACATTGGCTCCTATCTCAGCTGTGAGATGCCTTTTATTCAAAGGACCCTAAAGACCTGACTGATGGAGAGCTGCTGAAATGGTCATCCTTCCAGCAGGTTTTCCATCTCTGCAAAGGCCTTCTGGTAGACTGACTGTTGTGTTATTGGGCACCTTTCTGACAAAGATTCTTCTTGCTGATTCACTCTGTTTGGCCAGTCATAAGTGTCCTGGTGGCTCCACACTTCTTCACTATTAGAAGTGGCTTAATAGAGGTCTGCAGATTTCCTTGGTTTTTGTTCTGACAGCAAAGTGATTGTGGGACCTTATATAAGTTGCTTCATACCTTTGTAAACTATGTCCAGTTAGTTACATTTAATGGACAGGGGGAGTTCAGTCTGGTTTCTTCAAATTATTTATCAAAGCAAACAGGATTCACCGGACCACAATTCAGAGTGCCACAGCAACAATATTTACTTCTGTAAATATGTAAAGCGGTCTATATTCTAAAGAGTTTCTCTGTTATGATGGATTGAGTGTAGATTAATCAACAAAATAGAAGTTGTATCCATTTGCTATTAATCTACAACACAACAAAATATGAAGGGAATCATGTGACCATGTGAATCTGAATATCTCTGAATATCTTTCTGACACCACTGTACATTATGTATTAATATGGTATGTAAAAATATGAATAGACTGGAGTGGAACCCCTCTCAATAATAATTCTCAATACTGTGATCAGAATAACATTTGTTGACTTGCACTTTGTTTCACAGATATTTGAATAATTTAATATCCAATTGTTCATTGTGTGTCAGCATTTGTGTTTAAATTGTGAAACCTTGAATGCAAAAGAACCTACGGAAATAGAAAATTCTTCTTCTTCTTCTTTTTCTTCTTCTTCTTATTATTCATCCATTAAGTGTTTCAGTGTTCATTCGTGATGAGATGCTGTCACTTAGCAACACAGAGTGGGATTTCTCTTTGAGTCCTTCCTACCTTTTTGTGTTTTGTGTGTGGCTCCTCCTGTCTTTATACACTGCTGTCTGCTAATCTGTCAATCAGCAATTGATTGTCATTCACCTGTAATGTGTTGAGACAAAGATTTACAATATTTGTCATAGAATCATCAACAAATTACTGGATGAGCAGATTGCATTGAGCGTGCTATGACCAGATTAATTTCTCATGATCCCTGTGCAAAGATCTGCTGTTTGTAATAGCAGAATAGTGAGTGTGGTATGACTCTGTTGTTCAGCTGATGGAGGTATGATCAGCATTATACTGAATTTACCAAGACCAAAGCTACAGTGTAAGGGTGCATTAATATAAAACAGCATCAACAGTAAATTAAACATGAGCAGATTAAAATAATTATAATAAAATTGATAATGTCCTCGACCTCTCTGCAGCTGAGGTAAACAAAGAGATATTCAGTGAGATGAAGTTCAGTGATTTGACAGAATTTTCACTAAACGCAAGGACACATGAATGCAAAGAGTTTTTTCAGTTGTATAATAATCTAAGATTTCAAAGATGCAAATGTAAAAGGAGATTATCATGTTGACCATGATCCATATTTGCAAAGTCTCAACTCATGCACATTCAGTTTTAATATGAATGAAATTTCAAAAACACATTACATCAAATTGAAACTGAAACAAATATATGAAAACATTATTAAATAGTAAAAATAAATTTAAATCAAATTGAAAAATCAATTAGTAATTATTATTGTTAACATTAATAAAACATTTAATAAATAATTGAAAATTTCTGATTAGAAAATACAATAAATTAATCGATACATCATTTATACATTTAAATGTTCTTCAAATGAAAAACATAAATCAAATTAAAAATATCAAAATTGAACAGAATTAAAAGAACCTGAATAAATAGAAAAAATTAAATTAATATATTATTGTATTATATATCTTATAATTAATATTAAACTAAGATCAAATTGAATCACATTTTTTATATTAATTATTGTTTTTTTAAATTTTAATTAGTATTCATTAATTAATTAGTAATGCTTCTTCTGGGTGAATCAGGTAGAAGTTTTTTTTTGCTTTTGAATACATTCACATTCGTTTCTCTCTCTTTCTCTCTCTTTGGTATGGGCGTATAGTGTGGTTGTAATAGATTTTTTTAACTGATTTTTGAGTTTCCACCTGAATTTTAACAGTGTAGGAAAGCTTTTGAAACAGCACATAACAATTTAAATTACATGTTCTCAGTCATAGTCATTGAAAGTGATTGACAAATAAATTAAATGTTTTTTATTTTGAAAGACACAGTTATACAAATACCAAGATGTGTGGGGAAACAGACTGTCTTAGCAGAAATAGAAATTACTGCACATCGACACATCTCCCTGACACAATGATGTCTCTTCAGCCAAGATCCACAGATTACATTCAGTACAGAAGAACACAATTCCTATAACACAACTTTCATAATTATCAGTATCATGGTCATTTTTCTTTCATAGAACAGTCCCTTCATGACCAAATGGGCCCATATTAATCTCATTGAAATCTCATTGAAATCTCATGCAAATGCCCCCTCCTCTGAGATACCATTAGAAATATTAAATATTAAAAATAATGTTTATTTAGTTAAAGGTATAGTAAAAGTACTGCATTATAATTATGCACAGAGGGATCACTGATTTTCAGATTGTAATGTTCTTTCATTCATTTATTGTATGGTTTCCTGTTTAAATTTGTGTACGCACCTTCTCTTCAGGTCCTGCCTTCATGTGTTTCCTGTCTCACATAGTTCCCACCTACTTATCTGCCCCTGCTTTTTTGGCAGCAACAACCAAAATCACTTCTGTCAGAGGATGAATCATGGATCAGAGCTGCACAACATTCAAGAGGAAGTTTGCACCATTCTTTCTACAGACCTGCTTCAGATCAGACAAATTCTCAGGATGACTGATGTGAACGGATCGCAGAGCTCATTCCACCAGCTCCAGCATGTCTGAGGGGTTAAGGTATGGACTCTGACTGGACCACTCCAGAAGGTGGATTTTCTTTCTTTGAAGTCATTCTGCAGATTTTTTTTCAGCATTTAGAGGCATTGACAGCCATCTTAACATTGCCCTGTAAAATACACTGATAAACATGAGAATTAATTTTTCCTTCATGATGATGAACTGTTCTAATGCAACAAAGCTCGAAATCACGAAGGCCCCCTCCACTTTACTTCACTGTTGCATGATGTTTTCATGTTGGTGAGCAGTGTCCTTTCAATACATAGTGCTGTGTGTTCTTCCCCAACAATTAAATTTTTGATTTTAATCCACAATTTATTTCAGCAGTATTGAGCAGAGTGTTGAGCTGCTCCTAAGTAAACTTCAGGCAAGAAGCAATGTTTTTTAGAGTGTGGCAGCTTCCTCTACCATATCCTCCATGGATGCTTTGCTCCATGCAACCATGCACCATAGTTTGCATATTGTTAACTCACTCAACAGAGATATTCACCAGCTGTGTGCTATTGATTTAAGCACACTGTGTTTGTCTTTGCTTATAACTTAATGTAAATGAAGATAAGGTCACATTTTATTGATAATTAATGGATAAAACCAGAAAATCTTGCCACTGCACCTACCTTTTGTTTTTTATGCCAGATTTTCTTTATATTTCCTTGTGTGATCATGACTTTCCAGCCTGTTGATTGTGTTTTTGTTTTTATGGTTTACTCTGCATTGTTACCTTTGGATTTTGCCTGCTTCCTGTTCCTTTTTTTTGCCCATGCAGCTTTGATAGTACCACCTTGAGGTTTTGAATTTTTACACTGCCTTTCAGTTGTTTCTGTTTCTGAGTCTCAGTTTTTCTTAGTATTGTTGCAGTACAATTTGGTACCCAGTAGAAGGCCAGGCTCATCAGTAGAAGGTGGGTTTGAGTCAAATCTATCCTCTGTCGTTACCTCCTGACCACAGACACTGTCTTGGTTGTCTACCTAATGGATTGAAGTAATTCCAACTACAGTTGGAGCATCTTTCCATTCTCAGTATCTGCTGTTCACTCTGACTATCTGGACCTTATGTGTTGCATTGTTTAGCAGCCTGAGTGATGTCACTTTCAGAAATGGGTGCTCCTTTCCACTCATATTCAAACTATCTTCACCTCAGAAATGCTTACCCCCTTGTTTGCATCAGCGAGGGGGTGAGTGAGAGATAAATATTTCTAGTGACACCTTTGACTACTTTGTTCTGTTTTTTGGTCTGACTAATGCTACAGTTGTGTATCAGATTCTGGTCTGTCTTTTATCTGCATGGACTTTGTTGTCTGCCACCTGCAGAAAGTGATGCCATTATACTCAGTATGGTTGATCATATTTCAAAGATGGACCACTATATTCCTCTGCCCCAGCTCCCCTCTGCTAAAGACAGCATAGATCATATTTTCTCACATTTTCCATTTGCATGGTGTCCCACAGGACATTGTTTTGGACTGGGCCCCTCAATTCTCCTATCATGTCTGGACTAAATTGTGTTTGCTGATTAATGCTGCCACCAGCCATTCTTTTGGCTTCCACAACCAGTCTAAAGATCAGAGTAAGTACTACAGCCAAAAACTGGAGATGGTTGTATGGCATCCTGCTGGAGTCATCACTTTGTCTCCCTGTCCTGCCACAGGTTTATCGTTTTTTTCTTCTTTGGGTAATTTTCCTTCAACATTAGTCTCTAAGTCTCTATCTAATAGTTCACTCTGTTTCTTGGATAGCTGTCACTCTTAGTTGGATAGGCACTATAAGTGGCATCTACAATATACATCTGTGTTTAAACACATTCTGTAAAAGGCAGCCTTCAGAGATTTTTATTACTCATCTCTCTTCTCCTCAATACATTTAGCATTAATTAGCTGCTTCTGCCTAAGACATCCAGGTCTCGCAAACATTCTTCAGCTACCAAGATTTGCCATCACACCCTCCGACAGGGCCTTTGTGCATCATCTCACCTGAAGCAAGGCAAGGGCAAATTGTCTTTGGTCCTCGGGTCAGTACTACTCACTCCACCTCCTCAATATTGTGCTGGACAAAAGGTCATTCCACTGAGTCATAATTATTTCATAAGCAACTTTCAGTTGTAAATCATATAAAAGTCTCAAATCAAAGTCAAATTAATATATTATAATATTATATATGATATTATATTAATATATTAATATTAACAATGCTGCCCCACCATCACATCCCCTGACTGTAAACTACTGACACTCATGTCACATGAATATTCTTTATAGTCCTTTGAACCTCAACCTAAATAATGATAATAATAATAATGATAACAATAATATGTTCTGATACTGTGACTATATCACCAAGTCCAATTTTATTTTAGTTTTTGTGTAAAATCACTGCAGGGAATGCATCTATGTTGTCAGGTTGACAGAGTACACAGACGTGTGCGCACACACACACGCACACGCACTGCACTTCTCCACCTCACCTAATACATCTTCACCACCTGCCCACATGTAATGTGTAAATTGATATAGTCTGGAAATAAAGCCATCAACAGCTCTTACTTTTCCTGGTCTTCATCTGGTTGCTGCCATGATTCACCATAAAGACCATTTGATCAGCAAATTTATTTCTCTGCATCAGCATTCATCAGGTGCTTTGCGTCGGCTATTTATGTTTCAATGTGGGTGTGAGGAGGGCGAGATATGAAGCTGATCCATGTGCACACCAGGTGGACTGTGATTCATAAAGGGAACATTACCTGCAGGTGTGTGAGTGCACAGTTTTATAAATCTTTTGGGTGTATGCCATGTATGTAGTGCACATGTGCACTTTTAGTATGGATCATAGATACTGTTTTATAAATGTGCCCCCTGGTCACCAACCCCCGGTACTTACCTGCCCGTGTTTATACACTGCACCTGCATCCCTTTTTTTGTGCCAGATTGTCTATGTAGTTTCTCATATGCTACTCACCATTATGGTTTTGCTACTGTGCTTTGTTACTTTTTTGCTTGATATTGTTTGCTGTGCAAGATTGACTTCTTTTATGTAAGACCTTGAACTTTTGTACACCAACATCCAACCAACAGATTTATTCAGTCTACACACATATATATAGGAAAGGAGGAGTACATTTGTGTGTGTGTGTGTGTGTGTGTGTGTGTGTGTGTGTGTGTGTGTGTGTGTGTGTGTGTTTGTTTGTTTGTGTGTGTGTATGTGTTAAAACTTAAAACACTTGGATTGAGACAAGACAAGATGGAGATGTTCAGATCTGAGTCTCATGTCAAATTACAGAGCTGAGGTCAGGGTGTGGTTAGCCTAGTTTAGCATAAAATAAAAAATTAAAAAATCTCATTATTTAATTCAGACACAAAGAAAAAGATGTAAAACATGTCATTAAGTTGATTTGAGGTTTTTGGAGAGTTGCATAGTTGAGATTGTACCAGCACAAAACTGGACAAAGTCTTTATTGTTCTCTTTGTTGAAATATCCTGTGTGCAGACTAAAACCAACACTCAGTGTCTTCTACTAATAATAAATACCGTGTTTGTGTAAACCTGGTGTATCTTATCTGTGCCATAATTTATGCACACTCTACTCCATCAGTCAAATGACAGTAACGAGGACACTCTCTGAGCATGAGCCACCTGAAACAACAGTTTCCGTTCCAGGAAACCAAATGAAACACCGATGATTCTGCTCCCCTCCTGAAGGACAAGGTCGCGTTTGTTTCTGCTGCTTCTCAATAAATGATTAATCCACTCCTTAGGTTTTTCACACACACACACACACACATGTAACAAGGTTTGACCGATTAGCATTAGTATTTAAGGCAATGTCGATTTTTTTTTATTGATTCTTCTGAAAGTGGATCTTTTAAATATCATACTGATTGAACAACTTCTACATCGTAGCATAAAAACAACACAGACCACATTCAGTGCATCACAGGACAAATATTGTGGAACTGAAACCCACAACTGAATGAGATTCTCTCAGGTTGAGTTAGAATGACACTATCCGATATCTATCAAAATATTCAAGACCCAAGTACTTAATGCAGCATTAGAAGATCACCAAAGTCCAAGGCCTGGATTTTCTGAAGACCACGGAAGTCTGCACAAAATTTCATGACTAATCTAAATAGAATAAACTAAATGATAGTTTTCAAGATAAATCAGTCTAACTGATAGTCAAACATTGGAATCCACAGAGCCATGCTGCTCGCATAAAAAGAGAAAAATATGGCTACATAAGCTTGCTGCAGGAACAGTATGGTACACAACAATCTACTTACTCCACCATGAAGTACTTTTCTTGTTCTGCTAGTGAGTATAAATCATTATACAATAACTCTTGTGAAATTTAAACGTTATCCTACTTCTGTGGTTGCAAATTGAAAATGCACGTAAAAACAAATGAATGAACGTATACTTAAAGGTTCATTCGGTATGGACGAAGGTAGAAGATGTTTTGTGTTGCCTCCAGTCCATGTTCACAGTGACTTATTACAAACAAATCAAGAGGGGCACAGGGAACAGTGCTGGCACCATCATTGTGCTACATGGAAACATCTACAGAAATGCAAAGTCAGTGTCACAAAGAGTTCACCAAGAAACCACTGACTGTGAACAATATTAATCCAAACTGGGAATACACTTTGTATTCCCTAATAATAATAACCAGATAACAAAACATTACAGAAAGAGCTGTTGTGTAATTTAACAATAACAGGGAATAGTGTGGTCACTCATTTTACTCACTTTTAAGCCTACAATATCTGTTTAAAATGCTTTACTCCTCCTGTTCTCACACACTGATGTGAACATGTGTTACCATTACCAAATGATCTTCTAAAATTTTCACATTGAGGAGTGTATAAGAACAAAATGCTGTGGTTGGTCTGTTTTGCTTTGGCACCACAAACGAAACATGCTGAGTTGATGTGACACACCCTTTTAGTCTTGGTCCTGTTTTTGGTTCTGCACCTGAATCCAAATGGACCAAACCAAATGGGCAAACACAGCTGTTTGCCCATTTGGCAAACCTTTTTGGCTCACTTCAGTTTATTTAAACGGATCCAAAGAGGTTAGGTATCAGATCAGCCTGAGGTACCCCAAAAACAGCCCATGTGTAATGGTATACAAAGTCTATATTATCATTTTAAGAACATATCGTGGATTAAAGGATTTATGTCTCCACGGGATTTGTAATGGCTGCCTTTACAGATCTGTCCAAAAAAATCAATTAGACAGCTGCAACTGATTGAGAATGTTATCCTCACTAAGATCAAAAAGGTGGACCATATCACTCCAGTTCTCAGATCTTTCCACAAGCTCCCCGTCTGTCAAATACTGCTGCTTCTTTATAAAGCACTGAATGATTCATGGCCAAAATACATATCTGACCTGCTGATACTATAATAAACCATCCAGACCCATCAGATCATCTGGGACAGGTCTGCTTTCTGTCCCCAAAGTCCCAACATGGAAAACCAGCATTCAGTTTTTATGTTCCAGATATGTGGAACAAACTCTCAGGGAACTGCAGGAATTCTTGCAACTCTCAGTTCTTTTAAATCAAGATAGAAGACTTATGTTTGCCACTACCAATTTTAAAAAAATACTAATTTCTTTAACTACACTGTAACTTTTACTCTTATTTCTTATATTTTTACCCTCTATTTGATTCCTTTTAATTTCCATCTCAAAGTTTTTTTGCATCATCAAATGTTTCTTTTACATTTTGTCATGATGCCCTTTATATTTAATGTAAAGCAACCTGTCTTGTTGCTGAAATGTGCTATACAAAGAAACCTGCCTTGCCTTACATGGAAGGCAAATGGTCTAAACATTAATCAGTGGTAGTAATTTAGATGATTGCTGCTGATCAATAACCCTATAACCCCATCAGGAAGTAAAAACATAACTCCAAAAAACTCCAACATTGGCCATATATTGGTCATTGAGATATCATTCAAACACCCCCACACACACTTACACACTCACACAATACTCAATGATCTGTGTAGCCACGGGTTTCATAAACACTCCCCCTTCCTCTGTTTGAGCAGCCTTGTTTGCATTTACATTCCCCAGTAACCTGGAGACACCTGCATCTCACACAGAACACTGGCTTACTACTCCCACATGCTGTTAGATGCACACACGCACACATGCACAAAGTGACACACACACACACACACACATACGTGCAATAAGACCTAGTGTTATCTTATGTGTCATGATTTACACACAGTTACACTGATAGTAAACTTGTATTGTTTGTCTTGAGTTCAATGACCGTGAAATAATGAACATCCTCATTGTTTGTCCGTTTCCTTGCTCTCATTGAAAGAAATGCCCCTGTACGGTTACAAACACACAATCACATCATGACACAGTGCTTGATAGGTAAATTGTGACCTCTCCTCAGGCTTTTCCATGCATCATCATCATCATCATCATACATACAGTTCCGCTCCATCCCTCCACCCACTGGCTCGTTTGTGACATGTCACACCTCCACCAATGAAAAATATCAGCTCTGAGACAAAAGTGAGCTGAGTGCACAAGTGACAACAACACCGCCAACCTGAGCTCTACATCGTATCTGGTGTGAAGGTAACCATAGCAGCCGTTAAGAAACGCTGCCATCACAGCCATAAATAAACCTTCTGGATCACTTTATATATTTTCACCTCAATGAATGGAGAGACAAAGTGAATCACAAGGTGGTAGTGATGCTGTTGGGCAGGGGAAATCTCCAAATGTTTGAATAAAAGAGTGTGTAACTTTCTCATTGACGTCACTCTCCACCGTTCAGACCTCATGACATTATGAAAGCAGAGTTTTTAGAAATAATACTGTAGAGGCAGCTCAAAGCAATTGTGCTTCAAACTAAGACAGGCTTGAATGGAGCTGAATGGATGCTCGCGAGCAAACATGCAGCTCTTGTCACATTCAAAATGCACTTATGCTACCAAAACACATGAACACACTGACCTAAAAAAAAAAAAAACTAGAGTAACATGTGACATAAAAACACAAATCACTATACTCTTTGAAAAATCTTTCATTTATTTGGTATAAATTTAAATTCCATTACAACTACACATTCACTATACATATTGTTCTTGTATAGAATAATTACAGCAATTGAAGTACAGCACTAGTCAACCTTTTTTTCTGCATTTGACCAACACACACCCTATGTCCTTTCTTCAGTATACATGGAAAAGAATCTCTTTTGCAGGTTTGATCTATCTTGGGAATCTTCAGTAAATATGTCCAGACATCCAGCATTCATTATGTCCAAAAGGAACATCTGATCATAAACCAATGTCCATGATTAAAATAATCTGTGGGGCTGAAAAATGGAGAATATGATGGAGAGAAAATGCTGAAACCAGCCCTAGTATCATGCTTATTCCTGTTCATAGTTACGATGCATGTTGCTATCCAATAACTCTGCACAGAGGTTTACCTGAAATTATAACTAAATTATTCTAAACCAAATTTTAAAAAGTTTATAGATCTGTGAGGCCATACTTTGGCTTTAAAGAAAATGCTAACATGGTAATAATAATAGTGTTGTTGGCAGATGTTTAGCAGGTAATGTTCACTTTGGTCAGCTTGTTAATTTTTATTGTGTTAGCATGCTAACATTTGCTAATTAGTAAGGGAGCTCAATGTATAGATGTGGCTGATGTGAATTAGATTATGTTATGTTATGTTATGTTGCACCTATATGCATAGTTCAAAATCCTCCAAAATCATTTTCTGAGGATTTTATTACATTCATGTGCAAAATAATCCTGATTGAATTCAGGAAGACATACAAATCAAGAGACTTACAGTCTTTTCCGTTTCTTTCTCTGATGCCCAAGATCATTTTACAGCAGGGTGAGATAGATTTTGTGGATGTGAGCCTCCTGAGTCAGATACTGAGAACAGGATGAACACTGGATGAAATGTAGCAAAAAGACAAAAAGTCACTGTCCATAACAACAGCTGGTTCACTTGGAAGTGAAGTCTTCCACAGCTCAGCTCTGCAGTGGACAATATTATTGTTCATTTAGACCACAGTTCTCTGTAGCTCTTCCAAATTCTCAGCGTTTTTTGGGGATAATCTTAGATGCACTGATGATCTCTGGCTATCCTTATCCAGAGGAATCCTGAAGCTGTGACCAATGAAGAGAGAAAACTCAGTTAACTCAGTCACTTAGCTGAGCTGTCATCTCTTCTGTCATCTCAGTTCTGTTACAGATTTAATGTGACTGGCATCCATCCAGTCCAGATCCTCTTTTACTGCACTTAACAGGGATATGGGGACTCTCTTCATTTCAGTCTGCACCAAAATTATAGTGTTGCATACTTGCCCCTGTGTTGCAGTGTTAAACAGCCTGTGGTTGAAACAGGTATGTTCATAAAAAAAACATTGCACCTCAGAATGAAACAGGCATTAATCTTTACCATTACTACATCGTACTGGTCTCTTCCCCTCTCCACAGGTGAAAGAGGATGTTTTCCTCTTCATTACTGAGCACATACACCTGTGTTACTGTCTTTGTAAAGGCAGAATTTATGGCAGAGTTTTTGTATTGGATCACATTGTACAAGCACCCAATGAAGTGGCCAGTGAGTGCATATACCTGCCAACCCCTGTTCCCAAGTTCTCTGACTAATCATCAGTTGTACTGCCTTAGTGGTCCAGCAATACAGTTTATGACTCCAATTTTTTAATTTGCAATACTCAAACAATGAATATTGGAGAGGCATATCCTTGTAATTTTGTAAATGTGAAGGTTTGTGAGTGTCAGAATGAAAGGACTGACAGAAGAGAGACTGACCACCAGTCATCAGAATTGAAGAAGCCACTTTGATGAGTGGAGTAATGTCCTGAACTCCTGAAGTTGAGTCCAGTGAATAAGATATTCATATATTTATGAGATGAACCTAATGTCAGATTGACATTTAACTTTAGAGACAATATGAAGATGTGACTTGTTTTGTTTTTGTTGGTTTATTTGGACTTTATTTTGGACTTTGTTTATTTTGACTAAAATGAAAAGAACAAAAAAAGCTACTTACAACTTCACGGGGCAAAGCCACAAGAATTTTAAGAACATTCTTGTTGAAGACATATACAAATCATAATATATCTTAGTCAAGTTCAGTGCTCAACATTCATTCTGTTAAAGGCCAAGGTGGGCTTTGAAAACTACAAAAAGTAAATAATAACAACTTGATAATGTGACCACAGAAGCATTTATACACAATATGTGAAATGCTTGATCATTTCAGAGGGCAGAAATAACACTGATGCTTCTCAACACCAAAAAAACATTTCAATTTCTAATTCTTCTCCAGCACAGTTGCTGACACTGAAAAAAGCCTTCTTTGCATCTGCCTCCTGTGTTTTTCCTGTCATATGTTTGAAGGAGATAACAGTGACTTTCCATTGTTACGAGACTCACTAATAAATGATGTATCAGACAGTCACCTGCTTGACTTCCCACGTTTCCTTTGTGTGGCTTTGACACAGTGTGTTATTCAGACTTCCTGCAAGGCACCCATTTTGCCATTTCCTTTCCTGCTACATGGACCAGTCTTCCCTGCCCACTCAATCCCAACAAGATCACACAGAAATCTCTGCTGGATGCTGAGCAGCAGGACTTCACTTCTGCTGCTTGTTGGGCTGGCTATTTCAGTGTGTGACCTCACCTGACAAAGGTTTCTGTCAAACATATTTCACCATGTCAAAGGGAAAAAAAACCTGTTGTTGCTGTGGATGATATTGGTATCATTCTCCACAGTGAGGGTTTCCCTAACATTATAAGGAAAAAGGCACACTTTAAATCTCTTTAAATATCTTCTCAGGTGTCTTTAAAGAAGCATCAGAATTTTTGGAAATGTTGAGGTTAAGTCAGATATCACACAGGTTGTAAACACATCTCAGCCATTAGTGTGAGCACGATTATCAGCAGTATTTATTATTGAAATAATTTTGAAAAGGAACAGGTCATCATTTTGGGAAAGATCCTTGAAAAAAAGATGAATCATTATATAACAAAAAACCATCATCCAACAACAAAATGTATTTATTGCTGCATATTATAGTTATTTTGAGAACACAAATTGACCTAACTTTGAGTCAAATGAAAAATGTAACTTTTTAAAGAAATGTACATGCGAACTTTTATTCAAACCCCACCTTCAGTACTTCGTGGGACATTCTTTAGCCTTTATAACTTATAATAAGCATTTTTGGTAAGTGCTTACAATCTTCTTCTTCTCTATTGAAATCTTTGCTCATGTGTCATGTACAAAAGCCTCTATCTTGGTGATGCTTGATGACTTCTATGCTGCAGCTGCCTTCTTTAAATCCCAGTCAGTCAGATTTAAACCTGATGACTAAGAAAGATGCTCCATGACATTCCAGGATCTCTTTCTGGACCAAGCTTTGGAGGATTAACTGGTTTCCTTGGAATCATTGCCTTGCTGAAAAGTCCAATAATCATTAAAGTTCAATTTCTCAACAGAGGGCATTACTTTCCTCTTTAATATGGCCTGATATATCTGATAATCCATGATGCCGTACACAGTCAAGATGTCAATGCCAATTTGCTTGTTCCTGCAGCTGAAAAACATTCCCATGTCATCAATGACCCACCTACATGCTTGACCTTGAGGATGGTACTCTTCTGTTCATAATCCTGGCCTTTCTCACATCAGACGTACTGCTGCTCCATATGTCCACACAGTTCCAGTTTGGTTTTATCAGTCCATGGAACTGTCTCCTAAAACTCTGTAGTCTTAATCAAATTCCTCCTGGAATATTCTGGCCAACTTTTGATGTTTCTTGTGGTCAAGAGTGGAGTGTGTTGGAGTCTGGCCATGGAGTCCATGGAGTTATTTATTCAGTACTCATCTTATAATTGTCACTGAAGCACCTGTCCTGACCTTCATCATATCATCCTGTAGGCTTTTTGCAGTAACACAGGGGTTTTTCCTAGTTGTCCTGACTGATGATTGATGAAATATGGGGCTTTTTCCCACTGCCAGGCAGGTTTGCAGCTGTTCCATAAGTTTTAAACATCATTATAATGCTTTCAGTGGTGTCACTTGGAAGGTAACGTTTTTAGGAAATCTTCTTATACCCAATGCCCTTCAGGTGCAATGAAATAATTTCCTGTCCCAGCTTTTGTGGAAGCTCCTTAGTCCTACCCATGACTGCACCTCACCTTGAATACCTTCATAGGTGGGGTTTATATATGCATCACTGCTGAGACAAATTAAGGCTCATAATAGAATTACCAAAGTCTTCATTATTTTTAACTAAACTTTAGGCCATAAAACCTAACAGAAGGTTTTTAAAACAGCAGTATAATATATGTGTTGAATAATTGTGACATGGCCATATTGAGAAAATATACTGTGAAACATAATTACCACATAATACATTTCTGTGCTGATGTCATCACACAACTGATCCAAGTCATCCAAAGCCAGCTATCTCTTTGAGACAATGTTCTTTGGTAAATCCTTACAATCTTTGGGGGAGACAGACAAACAAGTTTATTGACATATACGAAGGATAGACATGGACATATGTCAGCCTTATCACAAAAGAGGGCTAGAGGGCTGGTTAATAGGCTAATCAGATCTTGAGGAAGGTTCATCCTCTATTATTTTTTTCGTCAGTTTTCACCAGATTCGATATAGCTGATTGAGCACAGATGTTACCTCTATTTTGAGACATAATGTTAAAGCCTGAAGTGATTTGACAGTGATCAGGAACTAATGAGCTTAAGTGAGGGCTGTCTAAAGAGTGGAGAATGGCCAACCAAGCTTTTCAGATTTTTTGCCAATAGCTTTATTATTTCTCTTCAAATTGGTTTTATTTTCATCTGAGTCTCCTCCAGTCAGGTACACAACCTGGCCCAGCACAGATCTGACTTCCTACAGTTGAAATAGATTTCCATCTGTAGAATTCCCCCAAGCTGAAATTGTATTTGCACTCAGTGTCAAACTCCTTTAAATATCCTGTGAAATGTGAGGTTAAATACAGCTTGGTCTTAATTATAGAGAGATTTCAGCAACATTTTAAACTTTAGCAATTGTTTGACTGTATAGTTTAGTTGTATAAATCATATGCCAGACAAATACTGAAGATGATGCAGGTCCAAGAGTGTTACCAGAGAGGAACAACTGTTTAAGAACGTCTATCTTTGGAAACACTGACTATCTATGGGGTATAATGCTTGGAAAAAATGAAGGTTGGGAAAATCTTTTAACTGTTTTGTAATTGAGCAGTAAAATGTTATATTACAGTTCATATAAATTATTCTTACTGTGTACCTAATGTACAGACATTATTGTAGTGTGTAGAAGAAAACATGTAGAAGAGAGAGGCTACAGGAATTTGTTATCATTACCTCATCTTCACTATGTGTTTTAAAATGAGGGCAAGTTGAGAACTGGGGCTACACCTCTGACCATTTACTCAGGTGTGTTGGTCCAACACTGCAGCTTCTCATAACAGGTACACTGAAGTAGAAAACAAACATACCTGTCTCAAGTGCACAGTTATGGATAGTTTCCATTTCGAAGCAATGCCTTGCATAAACGTAAAGTCTTATCAGATAAATAAAGAGAGAACTTAGTTTTACATCACCAGAAGCATGATGGAAATTCTGACATTCAGCCTAAATTGGAATAACAAAAGGGAAAACAATAAGAGGCATGCATTCATTTCTTTTTCCTGCACTATAATTTTTTTGAATAGTACTAAGGCTCTAACCCCTGGAACATTCACTCTGTCCATACACACAGTATTTTGAAAATCAGTGGACAAATGGGTAAAATCCAAACAATTTTGTACAAAACTTCCACAAAAACTGTCCTACAACCTGTATAATACCCCTGATGTGCCAGCTTCCTCTAGCTATATGAATATAGAAGGTAACAAAACAACCTCCTTTGATAAATCAGTAGCATTGTGTGTGTGTTTAGAGCTCTCCCTGTGGTGAAATTAAGCTACACATAAGTCGTGAGAACAACTTCATGGAGGTGGGAGCCAGCTCTCACTTCACTGCCTCCACCCACTGTCAGCACCCAAGGGCTACATCAACATTCATGTAATATAAACAACAAATAGAAGCAAAAGATCCCATGACATATGCACTTGTTCTATCTTATCGCAGAGATGGCTGCTATAAGGCAATACACACAGCAGTGTAAGGCACATGAAGGCTGGTGAGAGAAAGGGAATGAGTCAATGCCACCACACAGAAAAAACGTGTTGGCAATAGTATCATTCTCATCAGACTTGTTTGTTTGTTGCTGCAGTAAAATGAGGCTGATGACAAAAACAGTCTCATGACTAAATGCACAAAAATCTGTAGCAGAGATATGAGACGGTTCCTACTCTAAGACATGTCATATGTAAAGGTAAATGCCAGTCATCCAACTGGGTCTCCTAAGCCTTTTTGTTATTAAATTCTTTACTTTCACTGACTTGTGTAACACAAAGCAGTGAAACTGGACCAAATTCCAAGTGGTCCTTAAATGTTGAGAATGTGAGGTAGAGTAAAGGAAAGAAAGGGCCTAGTGACTACAATAGGGAAGGAACTGTTTAAAATCCCATTACCAAGCCTCATAGACTTGCACTGCAAGTTTCTGAGTAACAGGGATGAGAGTCTAACCCCTGATGTATCTTTTTGTCATGGACACCTGAAGTCAACTGTGCAACTCATCCTAGACATCAACCCCCCTAAGCTCCATTTATGCTACTGTTAGGTTGCTACATTATTATTATCAGACATAATAAAGTCCATAAACAGGTGAAGGGCCCACACAACCTGCATTGAAGTTGGATCTGGGGTGGGTCACTGGAGGCAATGTAATGCAAACAAACCACTGACAATCAGCACCTTCTACACAAACATGATGATGATCCAACTATGTTGAACGTTAAGGGGAAATCCAGGGACATCCAGGGACCTCATTTATTTGTGTGTACAGGATTCAAGTCAAAATGAGGCTTAAGGATGAAACAAAAGGGGTGATGCACAGAAATATTTGAATTTATGATACACATTAAGATATTCTATTTTTATATTGTTTACAATGCTTACATATCTTACCCTGCTTTCCCTTTATCAATCACAATCCAATAAAAATGTGTCACATCTTCATCTTCGCTACCTATAAATAATGACACTGTGTGAAACTGAAGTTGTCATTGGGGAGGTCGAGACCAGGGAAAAATATGTTTATTGCTTGACATAGTGTGGACATTACAAATAGCAAACAGGCGTTAGAGTGGCAGAATGTGGCAGGTCCTGTGAATGCTTCTGCCTTAGAAGTTTAGACACAGGCAGAGTGTGTCCCATGGGAGGGGAAAAGGGGACTGGAGGTCTACCTGCTTGATGACTGAGACTTGCAGGATTTTTGGGGGGCTCCGCCCTGAGTGGAGTAGTGACAGAGGTGGAGGTGGACACCCATATCGCACTGGTTGACTCATACATATTTTTTTTGTTTCCTTGATTGAAGTGAGTGTTAACAAAAGTTGCAGTAAAAAACCATGAATTCTCCTGCTCATGGTTTGCTTAGACAATGTCATAAGCCTGCTTCTCTGCATATACACCAATTACAAATTACAAATCTACTACTGATGCTAACCACATCTCCTTTTATAACTGTATCACCACTGTAACATTTAACACAGTTAAATTTACAAAGAAACTGCCCCCCCCAAAAAAAATGAATCAAGTCCCAAATAAGAAATCCACACATGTAGAACAAAAGGCACATATTTTTCAATACTTTCCCATCATTGTCCATTTGTAATGAATTCTATCTAATCCAAATTTAGATGGCCATGCATGAATGTCCTATGTAAGGTAAGTGTCATTTGTATTTGTTCTCCACTTATTCTCCAGTGGAGCCATCACTACCTGGGCTCTTGTCTGGCTTTAGCCCGTGAATTACTTATCTCTTCATATGTAATGCACCAATTACTATCGCTCAACAGTAACTGGTGCATTCTTCCTCATCTGAACTACACAGTCTTCCATAAAACTCAGCAAACTAGCATCTTCTATGTGGCGTTTTTCTTATTAAACACCATATTTCATTTTTTCATTGTTTTCTCAATGTATAAGAAAGTATCTTCAAGGATCTTGCCACTCTGTCATATTATTTTTGTTTGGTTAGGCCATAACTTGTTCCACTTGTTTCTCTGGCAATGGGCAGTTAACATGCTGTCTCATTCCTTTCTTGTTTTCTTTAGCTCTGCCAAAACTGAGAGTCCACCCTTTATTTATGAATTTGTTTAAGGTTCTCAATCTTGAACTCCACAAATTTTCTGCTCCCTTTCCCTTTTTTTCAGAATGAAAAGCTGACGGTAGGGTACTGTATTTACACTGGGTACATCTGTACATATTAAGCATTATCTGCATGTATGAAGTTGAATAGACTTTTGTTTAAATGTTACCCATCTTCGTCAATAAATCTTTAGACAAGAGCCTTGATATTAAGAAGACATTTATCTCACTTATATTCAGCACATTTACCAACGACAGCTAATCATTATTTTATTATTACAGTACTATTTTTATATTTGGTGTGTTCCTGTCATCTTGTGTCCAATGTGTAAAAATGAAATTAGTATGCATTTGAAAAGATTTACATGAAAATATTAACTATTAACTATTAATACTAACTATTAAGACATCCATCAGAAATCTTGAGATGGATGGAAGTTATCTCATCTGGCCTCATTTGGTGTGCTGCATTCAGAGACCTGTATCACCTCAGGTTAATTAATTACAGAGGAAACTCAAGACAAAAGCAGACATACATCTTCATATCCCCAGCCATGCAGCTCTACTATAGCAGTAATGGCCTTCAGGTTGCCGTGGTAACACCGGGCATTGAGATGTGGTTGTGAGCGTGTCTGAGTCAGAAGCTAAAGTGAGTGAGTGAATGTCCCTGAAACTTGTGAAAGATATTTATCTGGGAGCAGAACAGGCAAAATAATACAGCCAGAACACGGCTCCAACACAAAACCTCTGCAGGCGAATAGAGGAGTAGAGAGACGGCAAGGTCGGAGCCACACACACACACACGCACAAAGCTGTACCATGAATTTGAATGGAGCATGATTATCCACCTCTACTTCATCACAGTTTGTCTCTGAACGCACACACATACACAGACTCATTTTTATTTAATTACACTGTGAATTTAATTCTCATGATTCTTAAGTTTATGATCGGTCAATATTATATAAATACAGTACACTGACATCTGATCATTTTCATGTTTAAAGGTTTTCATAGCTTCCCTACAGAACCTTACCCTCAGGAGTGTAGAGGTGTGGAGGAGGTCTTGGAGGTTACTGTACATCAGCATTCTTCTTTCCGTGTTTGGTAGCACTTTATAATACACCCTGCAACTTACAGTTTAATTACACAACATTTACCGTGCCTTTTCCCCTGAACCTACTGTGTACTTTCTTCATTTGAATTAGTAATACTGGACACTTATGGGGAATTACATTACAGGATAAAGAAATTTTACTGTAAATGTTTTTAAAGTAAGTTTGTTTTCTATTTTAGCCTACCTCAAGTTGCTGCTGTGCTCAATGAACAAAGGTAGAATAGAATCTACATTTGTATGAGGATATCTGTTCCATATACACTAGCTGGAAGTATGCACAATATGTTCAGTGAAGTAAAATACAAATCTCATTTTCTTATTTCAAATAAAATTTCAAATTATTTCAAAGAAAACATGCATCATCAATCCCTGCAGTACAGGCTTTTTTTTTTTTTTTACCAGTATTCTACCCCATAAGTACCCTGTACTCACAAAATATTTACAACATAATACCTTCTTCATTTCATGTAAAATACCCTGTAAGTACCCTGTACTTACAAAATACTAACACTACTACTGTAATTACACTGTAAGTTGCATGCTGTACTATAAAGTGATACCTGATGCTTTTGTCTCAATCTGATACAATCTGATAAATCAATCTGATAAATCAATCTGACACATTTGCACAAGTGCAATTTACATCATGTTGTTCCAGCTCAGCCACAAGAGGTCAATAGAGCATGCTTTTCAGCTGCTCACACTCTGTGTTATTCAGTACAGTGAGCTTCATGAAATCAGTAGTAGTTCAAAAGGCTTTTTGTTTCTTTATATTCGAGATAATTCAGTTTAATTTTCACATTTCAGACATGTTCTATCTATTATCGGTGGAAACTACTACATACAACCACTCAAGTTTAAATTTTACTAAACCACATTTATTTCACACATATAGCTACTAGTTAGTTGATAAATAAATAGTTTTATATATAAAATAAATCTAAAGGTATAGAAGCTTTTGTAGAATCCTATATCAATGAGAAAAAAATGAAGCTGTTGCAGATGAAGGTTAAAATGACTGGCTGGACACCTCAGTCTGGGCTTGAATCCACTTTTGCTGCATGTCTCCCCTGCATTTCCACTTTCACTTTCTGAAAAGATAATTTGAATGAACTCGGAATGGCTCTTCCTGCTAACTGTGACAGTTCATAAAATGTAACTAAAGCATTCTCTGGGATTGCACTATCATTAGTAAAAACAGTAAGGAAGGATCCAAACTCAGACTCAGAGACTTGATAAGGTGATAAGTTGCTTTTAATAAGGAAACCTGTCTTACAGGTAGATTAAGAGGCAGGAGAGTAGACCAGGCAAAAAAGCAGGTACAAGGAACAGGAACACAGAGAAACACAAGGGAGCCCAAACGGACAAACTGAAAAATGACTAGGGACAATGGACTGATAACAGTACTTGCTGAGGTGATGAACAATCAGGTGTGTGAGGGAGTAAGAAGTCAGGGTGATTGGATACAAGAAACCGGTGAGCGGTGGGACGTGGAAATTGTCCATGGATGTCTGGTGAGCAGAAGAGAATCACTGGCGTGAGATGGGCAGGAGTACTCCTGAGACCCCAGTAACCTGTCCCTGTTGTTCTGTTTTTCATGCAGTGACCTGAGCCGCATCTTTGAAAACATGCAACACCACAGGGCCTCAGAATCCAAAGTGTGAAGATGGTGTGAAATGTGTTTGTTGTAGCATGTGACTCAGGCAAATTTTTTTGTTGTTAACCAGAAAAAAGTCACTTGACAAAGTGAAGTAGAGACTGTCAAACCATGACAAAGGTCTGCAAAGTCAGCCTAATTATAGGGCTTTTTTATTTAAGATCTATCCTCAGAAATAAAGTAAGTGGAATGACACTGACTGATGGAGAGAATTATATCTTCCCCTCTGAGTGGCACTGTTGTCAGGAAGGTTTTTTTTCAAGATAATGTATAGTCTTACCTTGCAGTTAAGTTTCATTAATATTATTACTCTTATTATTAATGTTTTTGTTCATAATATTATGTTCTTGAAAACATTTAGATAGTGTCCCCCAATTTTTGTAGTTAGACAAGTCTTAATGTGTTTATGGAGATATGATCTCACAATGATGAAGAAGCCTTCAAAAAAATCTTTGATCAGACACTATATATATATATATATATATATATTGTTATCCTGTTATCCTGCTACACACAGATATACATTTTAATCCTGATATTTTGTTTATATTTTCAACAATATCTTATATATTGCTGCTTCATATGAGTGAGTAAGGTGAGTGAGTAAGGTTTAAATGTACATACTGTGTATACAGCTCAAAACATTTTATTAGAAGGGGTGATTCTGTGAGCTTTACTTGAACTGTAGCCCCACAGTATTGAGTTTGTCACTGGATATATTGTCTGTGTGTCACAAAAAAACTTGTTTGAAGCTTAGTGTAAATGCTACTTGCTTAACTTTTATTGTGATTATGATTATGCTTATGTGTTTGGAACTTCACTCTGAGTCTGTGCTCTGACCTGCGTGATATATACAAAATTCAGAAGAATTGGTGCCTCAGACCCTTTTTGGGCCCAAACAGGTCTACATTTATCATTATTATTATTATTATTATTATTATCTTGGTCATCTTGGTTACATTTTTGTGTAAAATATTTGTTTCTTGTATATTATTTTTGCTATGCATTTATGCACAATATTAAGTGAAATGACAGGGCACTGAGTTGATATCTGATATCATCACATTATCTTTACTTCAGTGTCTGTAGAGGGGGAAGCCCATAATACTTTTGAAGTCCCATGATTTGATTTCATCTTATGTGCCATCTGGTTCTGAGATGAAAACCAAACATGTGAAGAGACTGTGCTGTTGTGTCCTCAGTTAGATTCCTGCTGGTTGCAGTGCAGTGACCTAAGCCTCAATAAATTCCCCTCTTTGGATAGTGCCACAAATAAAGCTTTACTGGACACTGAGCTGTGACAAGAGACAGTCTGCTCTCTAAGTTCAGCCAGTCTGGTATGTAGGGCAATGAATGCTGCAGTGGGATGACATAATTGAAAAGCAACTTCTTTTTATCTGATAGTAGGAAATTTGTAGCTGATGGTTTGTTCTAACAACTTCATTTCAAAGACAATGTTAACTCACATTTCCAAATTAACATTCTTCTATACCTTAGCTACAGGTGACTCAGAGCTCTGCAGTGCAACAGGTGTGGCTTGTGTTTTGGGCTCATCAGCTGGTGTGAAGTTAAAATCTGGTGTATTTTAACCAACAAGTCTGAAATAGCACCTTTGTTGTTTTTGTTAAGGTTGTGCAGTGGTCATTATTGAAAGAAACGGTGATGAGGCCCAAAATGCACTTTTTGCTCCTGAACACCCCTGCAGGTTAAAATGGGCCTGTTTTGGTGTTACATATAGGTAAAGAAAGTAACTATTACTAATTTATAAATGCTAAAACTTTTGTTCAAAGACATACTGACTTACTTATGATTATTTATGTCTCTTTCAACATGTGCTCATACAACATGTACCATGAATGATTACATTACCACGGGTGCTAACATGGAGCTACCAGACTACAGCACAGTCACACAGAGTGGACAGAGACACAAGAGCCTGTGGTAAGCACAAAGGAGGGGGACTCGCACTGTATGTGAACAAATGGTGGTGTAATCCTGGGCACATGAACAATAAAATCTCCACATGCTGCAGGAACAACGAACTTCTGGCTGTAAGTGTTCATCCCTATTATCTGCCCACTGAGTTCAGCCACACCATTGTTCTGACTGTTTACATCCCTCCGCGCGTCAACACGGAGGCTGCGTATGACGTCATCCTCAGCACAGTTGCTAACAAACATACACAGCATCCTGAGGCTCTCATGCTAATCTCTGGGGACTTTAATCATGTCACTCTGGACAAAACACTGGCTACTTTCCACCAGCATGTGAAAACTAGGGGATACAGGATGATAGATCTGATGTATGCAAACGTAAAGGATGCATACAGTGTCACCCCCTGCCTGCACTGGGGAAAGGGGACCACATTCTGATCCTGCTTAAACCTCACTACACACCGAGAGTGAGGAGACTACCAACGACCACACACTCATTCAGGAAGTGGTCTCCTGAAGCCGAGCAGGCTCTGAAAGACTGCCTCGAGACCACAGAACGGGATGAATTGCAGTGGTCTCACAACAAGGATATGGAGGAGATGGTTGACTGCACCATGGACTATACTAACTTCTGTATGGACGTTGTTGTTCCAGTAAGATCTGTAAGCTGCTTTGCCAACAACAAGCCCCTGATAACCAGTGAGATCAAGGGCCTTCTGAACCAGAAGAAGAAGGACTTCAAAGATGGTGACACTCAGGAGCTAAAGCGGGTACAGAGGGAACTCAGAGTCCAGCTCAGGGAGACGAAGGAGCAGTACAGAAGGAAAATAGAACAAAGGAGGCAGAACGACAGCATGAGGGAGGTGTGGGAGGGTTGAAGACCATCACTGGCTGCAGCTTTGAGAGAGATGCCCCCATTGAGGGGGATGTGATGGGAAACCAACTAAACCAGTTTTATAACAGTGTCGGGCCAGCAGTCACCAACTGTTCTTTACCTCACGGGGGCACCATTTGTTGGAACACCCTTTGTTGGGTTTGCCTACTAAGGACACTAAATATTGGGGTTTGGCTATCTGAAATAATTATTAATTATAAGTAATTGGATCTAATACATTAGATCACCTTGGGGCGCCACCCTTTTGTCAAGGGAGAGATAGACAGTTTATTAAATCAATCTCATAAATAGTACTAAATTGTCAATTTGGAACTCTGATTAATAATTAATTTAATAACTAGAACCAAAATTACCAGATTAACAACTAGTTTAGGTAGAAGGAATTTGGAGTTCTTGACCGTGTAGAGGTTGGCAGAATTCACTCTTGTGCAACATTAAACAGACAGCAGGTATGTTTAATACTCATTTATTAACAAGAATAAAAGAAAAGGAAACATACAATCTATCTACAGTGTACTTTCTACAGGTGTGTGTGTGTGTGTGTGTGTGTGTGTGTCTGTGTGTGTGTGTCAAAATGGCTGCTGAGGCCTGGAGGCCCTGAACAAAGAAGATCCGTGGAGGCTCAGACCATGTGCTGGGTGAGTGCATGTGTGGAATGTGATAAGAGTGTGTGTGTTTTATGAGGTGCCAGGTTAGAGGAAAGATGGTTAGTTAGCATGCAAGCATAACTGATCACAACACTCAGTAAAACACAAATACATCAAATCACAGTTCTTGCTTTATCTTAGCTTAGCTTATCTTAGCTTGACTAGGCCCAGTTGGTGTTACCAGTTCTGGTGTGAGAGACACTCTCTCTGGTGTGTTGCTCTTTTGGCTGGCGGTTCCTGATGGAAGGGTCAAGCTGAGAGAGTTGGAATTCGGATGTTGGAAGGCAGTCTTTGCTGTGTGGCTGCTGTTGTATGGAGGATTAGCCTACAAACCTTGTGTTTGTTGGCTAATGGAATTTGTTTGCCGGATCTTGATCATTCCTCAGCAGGCTCTCGCGTCGCTGCTGTGAGGAAAGGCCTGAGGATCCGCTTTAGTCAGCAGGCTACGTCAGACAGCCAGCTGCAGCTGCACAGCTGGGGGTCCCTGGAGAGTGATTCCAGGTTGGAGTTGAGTGGAGGAGAAGAGCATGAAGAGGAGTAGGAAGAGAGTGAACAAATGCTGAGCAAAGCCTTTATATGACTTGATGACCTCAGAGGTCACATGCCACAGTCATCCAGTGGTGGCTGCTGGATCGGATTTCACACCTAGAGGATTGTGGGACTTTAAGATTCTGGTGCTTTCCTTTGTCTCCAAGAAAAAGAAAGCCATGTGGTCTAAACTTGGTTATGCGTGGTGAGCCTCCATTGCTCACCACCAGGTTCAGGTCCCAACAGCAGGTTCGATCAGCCCATCCCAGCCACACCTCCTAACACAGCAGCCCCCACCAACCCAGCCCCACAAGCTGTCACCAGCACAGAAGAGGAAGCCCTCATCTTCTTGCTCCACTGATCTCTCTCCCACCTGAACAGAGGCAATAGTGCTGTAAGGATTACATTTTTGGACTTCTCCAGTGCCGACAGACCTCGGTACATGTGACTGGGGGACTCCCACTGCAGGGAACTGTGCTCTCTCCGGTCCTGTTCACACTGTACATGTCTGACTTTCAGTACAACTCAGAGCTGTGCCATGTACAGAAGTTTGCAGACGGCATGGCCATCGTGGGTTGTATCAGGAGTGGACAAGAGGAGGAGTACAGAGAACTCATCCAGGACTTCGTCACATGGTGTGACTCCAACCACCTGCTCCTCAGAATCACCAAGACATGGGAAATGGTGGTGGACTTTAAGACAACCAGGCCGCACCATGAGCCTGTTCTCATCAAACGGGACTGTGTCGAGGTTGTGCACCTGGCAGTCTGGCGTCCTTCAACATCTGCAAGAAGATGCTACAGATCTTTTACCAGTCTGTGGTAGTGAGTGCCCTCCTGTATGCAGTAGTGTGCTGGGGGGGGCAGCCTCAAGAGGAAGGATGCCACACGACTGGACAAACTGGTGAGGAAGGCAAGCTCTGTTGTTGGCACCAAGCTGGACAGTCTGACATCGGTGGCAGAGCAACAGACACTGAACGGGCTCCTGTCCATCATAGACAATCCAGATCATCCACTGCACAACGCCATCTCCAGGCAGAGGAGCAGCTTCAGTGACAGACTGATGTCACTGTCCCTCTCCACAGCCAGACTGAGGAAATCATTCCTCAAGAGAAAGAGAGAGAAAGTAAGTCAACCCTTTGGAGTTACCTGTTTTTCATTGTGTTTTCCTTGTGTTTTGATCATAACATGAACTGATCTTCAGAGAAGTAAACACAAAGTTCTTAAAATAATAACAAACAATAATCCTGTGTGTCTTTACTGAACAGACCCATCAAAAGTTTCCAGTGTTGGTGATAAAAGTAAGTGAACCCCTGTATTTAATAAGTGGTTGCACCTCCTTGGCAGCAACAGGCTCAGACATTGACTGACTATTGTCAGTGAATGGATCAAAAATCACAGCTGCATACATTTTAGAAGGAATTGTTGGCCATTCTTCCAGCAGACCTGCTTCGGCTCAGACATATTCTTAAAATGTCTAGCTTAAGGTCTGGACTCTGACTGGGCCACTCCAGAAGGAGGATTTTCTTTATCCTGCAAGATACACTGATAAACCTGGGGATACTTTTCCCCCTCTATATTCATCAGTCCATAAAACATTTGCTGCTTTTTCACCTCATTGAGCGCTGCTTGAGCTGCATTGTAATTTTGGAGTCATTTTAGGCGAGTGCCCATGAAGGGGAGCAGCTACAGAACTAAGTCATCTCCATTTGCAGACTAACTAATAATAACTTTCCTGAAATCTTTTTGTGAGGCATAATTCCATTAGCATATGCTTCCTGTGAATAAAAACGCAATGTTTGACTGTATAACTTAAAGTAGCCATAATCCACACCTCCAAACTTGTTTAATTGATTAGACTCTGGGTTTCTTATCTACTGACTGCAGTTAGCTTTTTTGATGTCAACTTGATGTTGACAGTACGTTTAATATGGACAAGACCATTAAAGTGATTCGTATCTTATTAGTTCAGGTTGATTGTGTCTGTTCATTATTGTAACTTCAGTGCAGATCTGACCATATTTTGTGACAAATTTATATAGAAATGCATATAAATTAAACTTTTTCACAGCTATTCTTGCCAAAGTACATCTCTCTTATTTAAATATTGTATTTAACTATTTCACAATATAGTGCCATGATTTACTTACTGTTTTGCTTTAAGACAAAAATAATATTATGAAAGAAATATATTTCAAATTAGAATACAATAAAATAACAAAAATAGCATACAATATAACTGCCAGTTAAGACAATGAAATATGAAATTTAAAAAAATGTATTTTTATTTTTAAAAATTCCGGGGACGGAGGGGTAAATGTTTGTTGACGGCCTGCCCGTTACAACGCTGTTGTGTGTGTGTGTGTGTGTGTGTGTGTGTGTGTGTGTGTGTGTGTGTGTGTGTTTGTGTGTGGTGGCTGTGGTGGTGGTGGGGTCCTGTCCATGTCTATGAACACGTGCCACGATGCCACCCCGCATCTGTCATGTTAGTCCGTGTTAGGATAGCCGTCCATGCCGAGGAAACCGGCACCGGTCAACTCTACATGAGCTCGGTAAATCATTTCAAATCAGAACCCGCAGTATCACGACTAATTTCCTGTTTGACGATACAAACAAACGGAGCGTGTTCGCTCTGTCCTCGACGAGCTCAAGAGCCGTTCTCTCTAGCCAATCACGTATTGGAGCTGCAGAGTAAAGCCCGCCCCCTGTTCCCTGAGTGTTCTCGGGAGCTGGAACATTTTGTTTACCAAGCCAAATTAACTGGTGCAGCTGGATAACGTGTGGCTCTCCGCACAACAGGCAAGCAGAAGTTGCTTTATTAGTTTATAGTTAAAGTAATGAAAGATAAACACGTCCTCCCTCCATGCTCACTTTCAACAAAAAACAAGTTATGGATGTTTGCGATGGGAAGAAGAGGAGAAAGATAAGCGGCGGTGTGCGGGGCTGCAGGAGGAGTGTGTCGGGGAAGATGAAGCGGGAGGCTTGCAAAGTCCTCCGCTCCCTCGCGGTGGAGAACAATAACCACGACGAGCCAATGGAGGAGGAGGAGGACGACGACGACGACGACGACGACGACGACGACTGCTTCTCCATCAACTTCCTGCGGAACGACTGGTTCGAGCATTCCACGGCGGTGTCTCCCCGGTACAGCCTGCTGCGGGAGGTCGGCCGGGGAAGCTATGGGGTGGTTTACGAGGCCATAGCCCGGAAAACGGGGGCCAGGGTGGCCGTGAAGAGGCTCCATTGCGACGCCCCGGAAAACGTGGAACTGGCTCTGGCCGAGTTCTGGGCCCTGACGAGCCTAGAGAACCGGCACCAGAACGTGGTGCAGCTGGAGGAGTGCGTCTTGCAGAGGAACGGCCTGGCCCAGAAGATGAGCCACGGGAACAAGAGATCTAAACAGTACCTGCGCCTGGTAGAGACGTCGCTTAAAGGTAGACCGGCTCCTGTCACGGTTCTCTGACAGCTGTTAGTAGCACAGTAACGGCAACACCACCGGTACTGAAAGAAGCAGGCATTACAGGTACTACAGGTAGAATGCCCCGAAGTAAGGTGTTTACAAGGTCATAGCAATTTCAAATCCAAACATCAATTGTCATAAAATTAACTAAACTAAACTCAGCGCCAACTTCCAACTTGCACTGAGTTTGTGGCTAATGGCAGGAAGTATAATCAAAGTTGTTTCTTAGGGTTACTAAGTCAATTACTCAAAAAAAGAAAGGTCCTTTCCAGATGCATTAACAACTAATATTATGATCATGTTATGTAACGTGTGCTTAAACTAAAAGATTTGGAGAATATGTGCCATAAACACTATGTTTAATGTTAGATGTTGGATGTCGGCTCATTTTATGAATGAGGAGAAACAGTCATGTTGTTGTGCTGTCTGTCAGTGAGGCAGCTATAGGCTGCCTACAGCAGACACACAGTCCACTGTGCTCTTAAAAGAACACAGTGTACTCATGTGAATATGTCACTTGTTGACTGACATTTCAGACACCAAACAATCTTTAATGTGGGATATCACAATGTAATACTGCTTTATTTACTTCTCTCATTGTTGACATCAGTCCAGTTTGACCTACTTTTTGCTCCCTGTGTAACTGATCAGGAGCCTGAGGAGAAATAGGTATTGACTTTGAAATGTACCTTTACTAAAAATACATTCAGCATTGGCATGCTAATGCAAACCTGTTCTGTTTAAATCCATGGTTGTAAGTGAATCAGTGTACAGTGTTTACAGTGTTTAGAGTCAGTGCCTGACTCTTATATAAGTGTCACCATTCTGTTTCCTTAAATGAAATGTTATTCTTGTCCTGACATTGTTCACAACCATCAAGTGCTAATCTTTGCAGGATTCGGGAAGCAATGAAAAAGAAGACTTCTTTTTTCCCTGTATGCCTACTCAGCATTTGTCTCGGTCCAGTTGACCTACTTTTGAAAGCATGGAGCCAAGTGACCATGAGGGAGCTATATTGTTCAGGCATGTTTCAATGCCACCTTACAGTTCACACTACAGAGCTGGCAGAGGAGAATGTAATCAGGAAGTGCCAGCATTTTCAGCTGAAGACATAAACAAAACTGATCATAAGTGAATGGATATGAGCTTATTACAAATACAGTATATAGCAGATAAACAACAACAGTCAGTGTCAGTACATAGACTTGATTGTGGCCGTTTAAAAATAGTTTCTCTATCATTCACCTACATCAGTGATTGTCAGTCAGAGAGCCCTGAGTTTATTTTTCTGTCTGGCTCAAGACAGATCTTGGTTATTACTATTCAGATAACTGATTTTAAAGGATTCTAGAAGTGTTTGTTTATTTATCAGCTCAGAGGTAAAGGTGTAGAGTTGCTATTTCACCACTCAGGCCGTGTATTTAATGGTATGTTTATGTCACCTGCTAACTAAACTGATCACAAAAGAGATGTGTCTCAGGTTTTTCCTCAGGACACCCTCTTTGTCATGTCTCAGATACAGGGCAGGACAGTTGGTTAAAGCAACAAGGCAACAAGGCTGCAGGCATGTCCCACAACATGCCAAATAGCTGTGGAGGACTTCAATTTTTTTTTTTCTTTCAATGGAATTCAAAAATTTCATTGATTCATAAATAGCAATAGCCTCATGTCCAATAGTAAGCTGAAATCATAGAGAAAATAGCACTGTACTTAGTCAGGTCCAGAAGTATTTGGACAATTACATATTGTTTGTAATTTTGCTTCTGAACACCACCACTATTGATTTAAAATCAAGCAATTAAGATGTTGGTTTTTCAGCCTAATGATAATAATTTTTCATGTAATACCCATGAAACTGTTGGCCAGCTGCTCAGTGACTTCTGAGCCTCTCAAAATGGGCAGATTATTAATTAAATAGCTGTTATCCTAAATAGTTACTGCAATATTTTGTTGAATACCTTGAATTGAAGTTAAAGGTCCATACCTCAATCACATCTTGATTGAACTGACTGAATACCACAGTTTTAATGTTGTATCTTTCCAATCTGCATTCTGCAGGGGAGCGCATCCTAGGTTACCCAGAAGAGCCGTGCTACCTCTGGTTCGTCATGGAGTTTTGTGAGGGCGGGGACCTAAACCAGTACATCTTGTCCCGCCGGCCTGACCCTCAGACCAACAGGAGCTTCATGCGGCAGTTGACGAGTGCAGTGGCCTTCCTGCACAAGAACAACATTGTCCATCGTGATCTGAAGCCAGACAACATTCTCATCTCGCAGAAATCTGGCTCACCTGTTCTCAAAGTGGCCGACTTTGGCCTCAGCAAAGTTTGTGCCTGCCTGAACTCCAAGAACAGTGAGGAGCACCCCACAGCAGGAGCAGGTGGCAGAGGCAGCAACCAGAACCACATCATGAACATTAACAAGTACTGGTTATCATCAGCTTGTGGCTCAGACTTCTACATGGCCCCAGAGGTGTGGGAGGGCCACTACACAGCCAAGGCCGACATCTTCGCCTTGGGCATCATCATCTGGGCAATGATTGAGCGGATCACTTTCATCGATGCAGAGTCCAAGCGTGAACTGCTGGGCACCTACATACGGCAGGGCACTGAGATCGTACCTGTCGGCGAGGCTCTGTTGGAGAACCCCAAGATGGTTCTCCCCATCCCTCAGAAGGCCAGGAGCTCCATGTCTGAGGGAGTGAAGAAACTCCTCCAGGACATGCTTGCAGTCAACCCTCAGGACCGACCGGATGCCTTCCAGCTGGAGGTGCGGATGGACCAAGTCACATGTGCTGCGTGACAGCCCCAACCTCTAAAAAATTGTTCCTTTTTTACTCTGACCAGTCAAAGATGGGACCTCTTTCCTCCCCAGGTAAGCTCAACTTGCTTGATAACTTCCTATTTTCCTGACTTTAGGAATATTCTCTTTAAGTTAGTGATGTCCTTCAGAAGAACCCACAGGTTTTTGACCCAGCCAAACCACGCAGTAGCTAATCTCACTCACTTCCTACCTTTAACCAGAGAGGAGAAGCAGTCAGTGAAATGAGCTGCTGCAGTGATTAGTGGGAATTAAAGTCTGCAGCCACCTTTCTGACACAGGATCCACCCCCCACTGATCTATGGTGACTCAGGGCTGAACACACTTAATCTGCTTTTTAGCTGACACCATTAGCTTTCTTGTCCAGGTCACCAGCTGGGATGGCCCTGGTTTAATAGCTACCTGGGATGTCACTGTCATTGTCGCAGCTATATTTTTCGCCGCTGTGCTTTCAAATGAAGAGAGAAACCAGTTTTCATAACTAAGAGTATCCAGGTCAGGTAAGATCACAGGAATTAAACCAAACATGTCAGGTGAGCCACTTCTGAAGGGCAGCCCTCCCCAAAATATAGCAAAATATTTTGAACACAGCCTATGCTCCTGGGATGTAGTAATTATGTTTTTATTAATGGCATGTGGTGGTCTGGCACAATATTAACAATGACTGCCATGAATTGAGTTTCTGTTTTCTTTAAAAGCACAGTGTATCATTCAGGTCATTTGTCTCCCTGCCCACCTTGCTCTCTCTATCACACAACACACAGACTGTCTGCTGCTTCTTCTGTAAACAGCCCCTCCTCTCTGTGCACAGTGTGTGCAGCCTATACAGAAACATGATCATGTGTGGAAGTGTGAAGCAGAACGCTATACACTGTCGCACACAGGAGGGATGACTCTGTTACTACACTCTCATTCTTTGAGAAAAGTTACTAATAAAATGTGGTAATGTATTGTTTTTAAAGGCCAAATATTACTTCTACTTCTCTGTTATCAGTATAGTGTGCAACACTGCTGGACCTTAAATTAATTGGTAATATTGATAAAAATTGATAATGTAATAATTGTTTTTGTCATTTTTAAAGCAAAAATTGCAAATAATTTCAGCCTTCTTCCTCCTTCTTCAGCCTTTCCAGCTTCTTTGTTGTACATCATACTAAAATGAATATTTGGGGGTGTCAGGCTGTTACATTGGGCTGTTGGAAATTACAACAGGCATTCTTCACAGTTTTCTAACATTTCGCTGGACAAAAACAAGTGTCTATTGGTCAAGACAATAATGATAAGTTGCAGCCCCAGTTCCAACAGACAGCATTCCAAATAGTTGCTAACTCTGAGCTTCATCTCAAGGTGACGTTACCGCAGCCACCATGAATCTGGTACCGAAGAAAAATGCTACGTCACCCATGTTTTGCCCGGTGTTTGGCTGCACTTTGTATATAAAAAAAAAATTGTAAAAAAACAAACAAACAAAAAAACAAAAAAACTGCAAGATCTAACCGCTGTCTCAGCGCTGATTGGAAGAGGTGGGTACTGGGTAGAGTAGCCAAAAACTTTACTGAATTAAGCTAAGAGTGTGTGTGTCTGTGTGAATTCTTCGTGTCGGACGGCTCACACGTTGTCCATTAATTCCTGATGAGTGAACACCTCGTCGGGCTGTGACATATCAGGGCTGGCAGCCCACAGCCACAACACCAGTTAAACGTGCGTTTCTTCAAAATAGAACCGCAGTGGCCACCCTGTTTACTGCAGAGATTTTGTGTGCAGTCATATGACTGCCTGGCTCCGTCTGATTGGACGTTGCCAGTGGCTACATTTGATTGGCGAAACACAGTCATATGACAGAGTATGTGTTGGAAGCAGCCAGAGAAGCAGCGTCATTAAAACAAAACAAGCAGATTGATTCAATAAAAAAGGAGCGAGTGTGTGTGTAAAATCGGCAAGAAAACAAAATATCGGCGATCGTCCTTTAAATCGCCAATCGGCCAACCCTAGACCAGAATCTACTGACATAATGTGCCAATATGTTGGTTGGATGGTTAAATGGTTTGGTTGATTTCCCAAATTTTATATGATGGGATAGAAACTGAAATATTTTTCATGTTAAATTGTTTTGACAATTATGTTCATTTTAGTACAAAGCACTATGCAAATTAGCATACACTAACACATCATTCCATATTAGCTCCATTGACTGGAAACTGGCTTGTGATCCTTGTGATAGCACACCTGAGAGCCCTGATGAATTGCTCCAGCTCTAGAACTCTGGGCCAGCAATCCCTCCTCCAGTGGTCAGCATCTCACGTCTGTGTTTGGCAAAGACTTTTTGGCCTCAGATTCCAGGTCAAACCTTGTTCACTCCAGGCTTTATTTTTGTTTGCTGCTTTATGCTTTATAGCTTCTGTTTACACCTCTAGATATTAGGACACCTCAATTCAGAACGAGTAATATTCCCCTTTCTCTTTGAGTCTGGTGCTCCAATGGAATTTCAGCTTTGCTTCAGGATTTCTTTTCAGGCTTTGTGTCTGCACATGGTCCTATGTGATCATGCAGTTTTTGGGGTAATAGCATGTTGTTTACCTGTGCTAATGAGGAACAAGTGGCACGTGCTTTCAGTTGATGAAGACGATGGTTTTAACAACTTTTCTTGCATACCTTTCTCAGGAAAAAGTTCAAGAAAGAAACTCAGATATTGGTGAATGGGGCCCAGTGTTTTAGATGACATTCGATTCAACTTTATGCCATTGAACAAGTACTGAACATGTAATGCACTTGTCTTTCAACCAGAAATGCAGAAGTGCAGTGTTGGCACAGCGTTAGCATTAACCTGACACATGACATGTGGTGACATTCACACTTGGTCTGTGATGCTTGTGTGCTGTCACGAGAGGTGGAGCTAGAGGGGAGGCCAGGGTAGCACTGGACCTCCCTGAAATCTGTGAAATCTGATTGGACCCCCAGGTGCCACCCCAGATGGTTGACATAGCACGACACTGCATGCCCATTGCATTTTGAAATCAGTGACGCCTATTGACTGCTAAATCCCTCCTGGTCAGGGATAAATCCACTTCATGGACAGTGAAATCCTCATTATAAAGTAAGTTTTACGGTGGTCTCCTAATGAGACATTGTTTAAAGTCACATTTGTGTTCAGATAGGTGATTGTTTTGCTACAAGCCACGGGTATAAAGCTAATGTTAACGTTACATCTCATGGTGTCTACAGATGATCAGTGTCAGCTTCCAACAGCTGCTCCACATTAACGTCTACATTTAATTAGGGTTTCTATTAATATTGATGTGTTTCTCCAGTGATTTTAGAGGAAAGAAACTAGCAGACAATCAGCCAGCTAGCGGTTTCATGCTGTGTTGGCTTAAATTAAATGTAACGTGAAGACAGTAGCTAGCCTGTCAATTAGCTGAAAAGTTTGATTATTAGTCTTACATCTACAGTGGTCTGTTTTCCCAGGCATTTTGTAAGTGATGCTAGGAGTAACAAGACTGGCTTATTTTTTTCATAGGGTCAGTTGAGAATGAAAAGACAGGGGGACAAGATAAGTAACTTGTTTTTAAAGAGAAGCAAGTCAGACAAAGGCAAGGCAGACAGACATCAGCAGTCCTGGCAGCTCCCATCCTGGGATGAGTCAGGAGAGAGAATGTGAGGCACAACACGGCCCACCATCAACAGGTCAGAGCCTCTACAGAAGCAGTCACATGCTCAGTTCAGTAATTTTAAGTTTTTAGATATTTTGAAGTGTTGGTTACTGATGTGTTTGTGTTTTGGTGGTTGCATTTTTATTTTGATTACACTATACAATGTAGTTCCGTCGAAGGACACAGAGGCCTCTTATTCTGACGAGGATGTTAATAAACTACAGCTTATATACACATCTCATCTCCTGTGTGCTTGGTATGTACATTTCAACATTTCAACATTTGAGACGCCGATTGCAATTGATTGGTCAAGAAACAAATTCATTGTCACAGTCTATGGACGCCCTGAAATATAAAGTGAACTGGCTTGTTGTCATTCAGACAGGTGGATCACTACCTGCTGCTTGTGTGTTTATTTGCTGAAAGTGTACCTGAACTCTGAGTTGTGCTGCACGTTGTTACCTGTTCTTTTTTTTTTTTATCAAAATGTCAGCAAGATATTTGCTCCCAGGAATTTCTTTTGGCTGAATCACACCACCTTTTAAAACCACAGATAAAAAATAAAGCAAATAAAGCTGTATTAACAATTTTGAGCTGAAGAAAATATGATAATAATACTACTAAATAATCAACAGAATAAACTCTATATGGGTTAAAGTGTACATCTTTACTTATCATACATTATTTCTTACTCACCCTTTTTACCATTTCCTGCTCATGCTTAATCTATGAATATGATAAAATTAAATAAAATGATGTTCAAATGATCCTTATAACGACATTATTAACTTGGCATAGTAACCAATAAAAAGTACTTTGAAAGTCACACTGCAGTTTAGATTCTCATAACTTTGTGTATATGGAAATATGAAGGTTTTATTCATTCTTCCTGTACTTGTACACAGATGACACACCCTTCATTTTTCATCTAACAGTGACCTCCCCCGCATGACAGTTAAGGAGGGGTGTCCCTTTAAGATGTCAATTGTCTCAGTTTGCTATTTAGAGCAGAAACCCCTTCTGACATGTCAGTGAGCTGCTGAGTAGATGCTCAGTGACCCGAAGCATCCGTCTGTTTTTTTAAACCTAAACCTTCCATTGACCAGGACTAATCTCAGCTTTGTTTCTTCTTTTTAACCCCTTATTTTAAACCAGGCCAAAGACCCCGCCTCCTTCGCCCTGTGACGTAACACCTCTCAGCTGTCTGATGCACTCTGTTGTGTGTTCTGCTACAGATCAGCCCCGTTCTTGTGCAGCATGATGGGATAGCGTGTTATGCAACAGGCCAAGGGTCCTGTACTGGTTGAGTAGGAAGGGGGACACTGTCTGTAGTCTGATGGGACATAAATGGGGTTGATATTGTTTCTCTGTTTCCCCCACCTAATTAATTGATTACTTAATCTATAAAATGCCAAGAAATAATAAAAAAAATGCTCAACAGCAGTTCCCAAAGTAATGATTTGTTGATTTGTTCAGTCTGATCAACATTACAATACCCAAAGACATAATTCATAGAAGCTTTGTCTCCTCAACAATGTCTGAACCACCTGATTGTTTTTTTCCTACTTTGCACTTCAAATATTGACTGCTTTAATCTGTCTTTAATTTGTCAGTCCATTTTCACTTCACTGTGATGTGTTTTGTGATAAGGTTATCCACAGTTACATTGGTAGGGCCATACATCTTATTAAAAAGATAATAACAATAAAAAATAGTAACAAATGAAGTGAACAAAGAGAATCTGGCACAAGCATTACTAAAATGTAGCCCAGAGATGACCAAAAATAGGCCTTTAAAAAAAAACAACAAAACCAGTGCCATTGTGTTTTTATTCTGTGAGGTGCAGTGGGTTCAGCCTGGTTTTCTTGAATTGGATGCTTTCTTGTTGCTCTTTGTTTAAGAATGTAGAAACTTCATTTGAGATGGATTTCATGACTTGGATCACACATAGGGAAATCCTCATCAACATCATAACATGGCTGTGTTTGTGTTGTTGCCCTGCCCATCTCTCTCACCCATCCTCCTCATCTACCTCCCCCTCCTGTGCTGGATGACAGTGCTGCTCTGAGTTCAGGGCTTATGGAAGCCTGCGTTAGGAACATTTTGTCCTCTCGCTGTCTGCCAGCCGTGTGCCGCCTCAGTGCAAACCAGGCCAGAACACTGAAAGCCAAGGCCCTCCCCACATGTGTAGACTTTATTTTAAGAATCCTGTCGGATTGCATTGACAGCATGATCAGGCTTTATTACAAGTTGAGGCACTATCAGGGTGTTGTCCTTGTACTGCTGCATTCAAAAATGCCTCCCTGGAGTGAAATGAGTGCCTTCCAGCTTTGGTGTTTGTCTCTTTGCATCTTATGTTAACGCTCCACAGCAGCGTGCATTTAAGCAAAGATGGCAGGCACTGAGACAACGCTGATCACACCCCTGTAAAGGAAATTAGTTTTTTCGGACAGCAGTTTGAAGCCAGGGTACGGTATGTTCTGTATTGGCTCGGTCAGTGGGGGGCATTACGGAGGGGCTGTGAAATGCTAGAGGGAAGCCACATTTATGAGATTTTGCATAATGAGTGCCTTATGCAACACAGCTGTAAAAGTGTGCATTCAATGGCTACAAAGCTCATAAATATTTTCTCAGGGCCCTCAGGGTTTGAAGCAGGAACTGCAAAATCAAGTTCTTGTAGAAATGATTCTTGTTTGAACATTTGAGAGCAAGAGGAAAAGTCTGAGTGAAAGTGAACTGACCCCTGTTTGTTTTGACTTTAAATAAAATGATGGACTTTTCAACACCCGGTACAGTCCCTGCGATCCCACAGTGCTCTGGAAAAACATTGATCCTCATTGTTTCCACTCCGTTGTGTCCATTCACGATGGCTCTGTTGAATCTAATGGCTGGAAGCTCTTTACACTGTGGTAATCTCCTCACAGTCTGTGTACCACCATAGCTCACTGCATGTGCATGTGCTCTTCATATTTGGTACATGGTTTTGCCCTGCCAGTTCATATTGCTTTGAATGGTTCTAATAGAGTGGACAGGGTTGATCATGACCTGTAAATAATAGATTAAAAGAGGTGTGGTTGGCATCTGCTGCAGAAAGCAGAGATAATGGATTTGCTGTGTCACTGCAGTTGACTGTACGTCCTGCCACAAAATGAGACAGTTTGTGAGATATTTTTTCAGGACCTCATTTCCCTTCCTTTTACCAAATGTCTCAACTCTTTAGACTTCATAGACAGATGATCTTCAGAATTTCAACAAATGAAACTTTCTTTTAAATCCAAGGTTTAAGTTTTTGTATACTTTCATCAGTACCTGAAACAAGATTAGTTTAAAATGCTTAATTTAACTGATGAGCTATTTAAGATATTTAAAAATTGTCTGATTTAGTGGTCAACTGATGGGTTTGTCAGTGGCCAGTGCCAATATTTACAGGGTGGCTGATTGCTGATATATAATGCTCATATTTGCATCTGAAAAAATAAAAAATAACAATAAGAATTTAAGTGAACCAAGAGAAATTGACACAAAATTCTATCCCTGAGATGACCAAAAATTAAAAAGAAATATTTTTGTATATCAGCCTTGTGAGTGCAGCCATCTGCTGATGCCGATCATCTCAAAATGGTGTAAAATTGGCTGATAAATCATGTCTATCACTAGTCTGGTTGCATTATGAGGGTTTTATATCACAGTACACTGAACAGCTGGATTTTGGCCAGTTGGTTAAAAAAAAGCATAGCATTTGAGGATGTCATTAGGATTTGTTGTCGAAATTGTCGTAAAGTTTGACTTCCATTTGATTGCATCCACACAATAACTGGCTCTGTTTTTTTTACCCCCTCTTTGGTTGCCAGTTAGGGTAGATTGTATTCTAGATAACTGACCATGACAGATTCATGCTAAGTTGATGAACAACAGCATAGGAGACACTGACACACAAGCAGACTAATGCAGTAACACAACTTTTAATGAGAAAATTAGAGGACTGCAGGTGGACAGAAGAAGAGAGATATGGAAAGAACCAGGAAGAGGAGTCTTCACACGAGTAACACAAGGAACATTGGTAGGAAGAAGCAGACAATCTGACAGAACCAGTGATCCTTTTGGCAGTCCAGGTGATGAGAAAATTAGAGGACTGCAGGTGGACAGAGGAAGAGAGATATGGAAAGAACCAGGAAGAGGAGTCTTCACACGAGTAACACAAGGAACATTGGTAGGAAGAAGCAGACAATCTGACAGAACCAGTGATCCTTTTGGCAGTCCAGGTGATGAGACAACTGGGATCAGGGGTGTGTTCTGAATGTGTCTAACCCTGTATTTTCTGGAAATGCTTTGGCTGTTTGGCATCAGGTGGAAAAGAACTTCGATGCACACACCTAAACCTTACGTAATGAACAGTTTTCGTTAATGCCAGCCAGGTGTAAAGTGTTGTGTTGCATGACACCCAGTCACGAAACAAACCCAAGCTCATAAAGATCCACCTTTCCTCTCCAACTGGTAATTTGAGAGCTGCCTCAGTGTCCCGGGCCATAAAAAAACAGCCCCCACCAGTTCCCCAAAGATACTGGTCTCTGCTGTTTTTTAACAAGGCATTCTGCTTTTGGTTTATGCAACAACAAATGGCTGGCAGGATGGCTCAGGAGGCAGCAAGCCTGAGTTTGTCCAGTATTTTCGGGGCTTCAACCTTTGCCTTGTTTCCATTGCTTTGCTTAATTATGCAGCAGTAACAACTCCAGCAACAGAAATAAACACACAGATGATATTCTGACAAAGTGCTAACCAGAGGGGGTTTTCAAATGTTTATGTGTTAAACCATGTTAGTTTAATCTGGATTCAGACAACAGAGTGAAAACTCTGTCTGACCGTACTGTTTATGTCCAAAGAGCATATATTAATCTTTATCAACAAGAGGCACATGCACACTTCTACACTCTAAATACCCTCATACATGCTCATACATTGTGCTTCTTCACTTCTTTGTCGAGGAAATATTTGTGACACTGTCCTTTTTGTAGGACATGTCAACAGGTGGGAGACTTCAATCCATTGACCCCTTGTTGAAATACACTGCATCTGCTCTCCAGAACATTGTCCACCATTTGACAGGTTGTATGAACATACTGGGCCCAGCTGCTCTGAATCTCTGTGCCTGTCTATCATGCAAGGTCCTTCAGAATACTTTATTTTACCATTGTGTACGTGCTCAACCACTTAACTAGAGTCTGCATCAGAATTTCTCCTGCTTAATGCTAGCTTTTCCTTTCATGGAAAGTCCTCAGCAGAGCTTCACTTTTGTCAAAGCTTTGCTAATGGAGCTGCTGCAGTTTGCAGAACATCTTCATTAGTAGTCATGTAAACAATTGTTGAAAATCGTCACTTGGCTCTACGTCACGTTAGAAGGAAAACTGTCTTGTGTGGCTTGCCGTCAGAGTTTGTAGAGTTGTGTAAATAAACTATGCTGGGGTGTCAGCTCAGGCACTAGAGACATGCTTATAACATGTGTGCCTCAGGTCAGACACACACAGGCTCTTCAGAGAGAACATTCAAAGCTGCTTCTGTCAAAACAAGAGACAACAAACTGAAAGTAGAATGCTGAAGAATTTGATCCACAGCACTGAGTTCGCACAGACATTCTGGATGTGGATCGTGAGCTGTATTTATGTACACATGAATGGAAATAGGTGTTCCTCCTCAGCAGTGACAGGAGCACTTCCCATGCCTGTATCAGCACATCATCCCTCAGTCAACATTTCCAGCACACACGCCTCCTGCTAAGCTGACCCACTTGTGTGTGTCATGTCATGCACCATGTGCCGTGAGGTTATACAACCCATGAAAAGAGGAACAAACTGCTGCTCGCCTGAGCCGTGGCATGTCAGCTGTTTGTGCTATTATTAGAGCATAGCACTGATGTGAAACTGGCCATATCTGCAGGCAGGACATACACACAGGTGTCAGGGGGTGTCGTCATGTTACAGCAGGTAGATGTGTCTGCAGAGAGGAATGTTGAATGACTTTTTCAGATTATGAAGCTGCAAAACAAGAGTGAACTGTGAGGAGATTGTGGTTTTACTACATACCAGAACAAAATCAGAGTGCATATCTAAATATGGGTTGTTTCATGAGATGCACGTAATGCCTTTAGCATAATTATGAAGAGCAATATATATATATATATATATGTACTAGGAGCATAGATGGCTTTTTTTATTTACATAGAGATACTTTGGCATCTTTATTATGACTTTGCTCCCAAAAAAGGCTTGTCTAACCTGATCTTGACTTGTCAGTCTTTTTTAGCCATGATTTCAGATCTTAGCCAACAAGTCAGGTAATAGAGAGGAATGTAGCGCTGTAGCTAGAAATAGTGATGTACTGACACCAAGGCCCCCACTGCAAAAAACTATTACCAGTCACCAAAAATAAAGCCCTAAAATGTAATGAGTGTTCATTTTTGTTTTCACATTTTCCTGATTTGGTTAATTGTTCAGTTCTAGGGTTGCCACCTTCTTCCAAAATTCAGTCTGAACAAATGAGAGCTAAAATAATCTGTTAAAATGAGATTGAACACAAGCCAAAGAGAGTTAATGTTGTGTGCCAATACTACTGCATGTTTACGAAGGCAGCAAACAGCCATACCTTTATCCATTATTTTTCTAACCACAGTGTGTAGAGTTTACAATACTTCCACATGTAAATTCTCAGACATGTGTTGTATATACACTGCTCAAAAACATAAAGGGAACACTTTAACAACACAATGTAACTCCAAGTCAATCACACTTCTGTGAAATCAAACTGTCCACTTAGGAAGCAGCTGATTGACAATCAATTTCACATGCTGTTGTGCAAATGGAATAGACAACAGGTGGAAATTATAGGAAATTAGCAAGTCACCCCCAATAAAGGAGTGGTTCTGCATGTGGTGACCACAGACCACTTCTCAGTTCCTATGCTTTCTGGCTGATGTTTTGGTGACTTTTGAATGCTGGTGGTGCTTTCTCTCTAGTGGTAGCATGAGATGGAGTCTACAACCCACTCAAGTGGCTCAGGTAGTGTGGAGGTAAAGTTATTAGTTGATCATTAATTCATAATGGTCAGTTGTTCAACTTGCTTATTGAGTTACTTCTAGTCACAAAAATAGTGTTTCTGTTGAGGGTATCACTTTCTCCTCCTTGTGATTTAGGTGACACCAGTGTCTCAGAGTTACCAAGAAAGGAAGATGCTACATATTTGACTGGCGCCACAGCATAGGGCCCACTGTTCTTACTTATGTATGTATATGTGTAGGTTGGACAACTGTGTGAACATTTATGGTCATCACAGATGGGGATTTTGCCAAGTGGACAAGAATGTTTTTAACTTCGGGAAAACCAGCCAGCCAGCCTCCAGTATGATAGACCATGACCTTTAAAGATGCTATAAAGGATGAATGTTTTGCTGTTGTGAGTTTGAGATCCTCCTTTCCACCACGTGTGCTGAGGTATTGTTGATCTCCTATTGTAATTACAATATACTTTAACCCTTTCTAGTATCTTTTTTTGTGTCCAGAGTGCTATCTTCTTCAGACAATTTCCACCACAGTACTGCAGCTCATCCAGGATGGCGCATCAATGCGAGCTGTGGCAAGAAGGTTTGCTGTGTCTGTCAGCGTAGTGTCCATAGCATGGAGGCGCTACCAGGAGACAGGCCAGTACATCAGGAGACATGGAGGAGGCCGTATGAGGGCAACAACCCAGCAGCAGGACCGCTACCTCTGCCTTTGTGCAAGGAGGAACAGGAGGAGTACTGCCAGAGCCGTGCAAAATGACCTCCAGCAGGCCACAAATGTGCATGTGTCTGCTCAAACAGTCAGAAACAGACTCCATGAGGGTGGTATGAGGGCCTGACGTCCACATGCTTACAGCCCAACACCGTGCAGGACGTTTGGCATTTGCCAGAGAACACCAAGATTGGTAAATTTGCCACTGGCACCCTGTGCTCTTCACAGATGAAAGCAGGTTCACACTGAGCACATGTGACACACATGAGTCTGGAGATGCCGTGGAGAACATTCTGCTGCCTGCAACATCTTCCAGCATGACCGGTTTGGCAGTGGCTCAGTAATGGTGTGGGTTGGCATTTCTTTGAGGGGCCGCACAGCCCTCCATGTGCTCGCCAGAGGTAGTCTGACCGCCATTAGGTATCGAGATTAGATCCTCAGACCCCTTGTGAGACCATATGCTGGTGCGGTTGGCCCTGGGTTCCTCCTAATGCAAGACATTGCTAGACCTCATGTGGCTGGAGTGTGTCAGCAGTTCCTGCAAGATGAAGGTATTGATGCTATGGACTGGCCCGCCCGTTCCCCAGACCTGAATCCAATTGAGCACATCTGGGACATCATGTCTCACTCCATCCACCAACGGCACGCTTTGCTTGCTTTAGTCCAGGTCTGGGAAGAGATCCCTCAGAAGACCCTCCGCCACCTCATCAGGAGCATGCAAAGGCATTGTAGGGAGGTCACACACACTACTGAGCCTCATTTTGACTTGTTTTAAGGACATTACATCAAGGTTGGATCAGCCTGTAGTGCATTTTTCCACTTTAATTTTGAGTGTGACTCCAAATCCAGACCTCCATGGATTAATTAATTTGATTTCCATTGATATTTTTTGTGTGATTTTGTTGTCAGCACATTCAGCTATGTAAAGAACAAAGTATTTAATTCGAATATTTCATTCATTCAGATCTAGGATGTTTTATTTTAGTGTTCCCTTTATTTTTTTGAGCAATGTATGTTTGATCTATACTGCTCTACTAATACAGTCTGTAAATATTACGTCCCAATTTGAAGATTTAGATGCTCTTGAAAAAGCCATAGTCAAAGTTACCAATTCCCTTTTTGGGCTTGAAGTAGTTCCATTTAACTGACTATGAAGAATTAGTCTTTATACTCTAAAAATACAGCCCATTAATGCAAAACATGTTTCATATAAATTATAACATACGGTAGGTTTGACTGTGAGTGTGCATGATTATAGACTGGAGACCTGTCCAGGGTGTACCCCACCATCGGCCAGTGTCAGCTGGATTGGCTCCAGCATCCCAGATGACCCTGAACACAGAAGTGGTACAGTAAACGGATGGATGCCCTTGTTAAGGAGGCACCAGTTTAGAGTAAATGTAGACAATGCAATTTCATCCTTCCTGACTTCCAGAAGTAGTGCTTTAAGCACTGAATGTCTCCATCCTCCACATACACAGCTCTGGTTTCTATACCAAAGTCACCAGTGACCCCTGATGACCTGTATGTTCTGTAGTCATCATAGGGTCTGTTCCTGTTCATCTTCTCACTAATGCAGGTAGAATGCATGTTACTGAGCTCTGGCTGAAAGCTGCAGTCTCACTGTGACTTCACTGCTGTTTATCGTGGTTAGCCTTGTGTCAACTTTGGTGGGAGATGCAAGTTGCTATTCTTCCAAGGACTGCAACAAGCAAATGCTGTCCTCCAGTTGGGAGGTTGGCTACAGTTTGCCTTGGAAACTTCCTTTCTTTGGCTCACTGGTTGTTTGAGTACCAATAGTCATAAGAATACTTCTTGAAGTATGAATTTATTAAGTCTGAATTCATGCAGTTTGCCTTTCACAGTGTTGGCGTTTGTCACCAGGTGTGTGGCGGCAGCCCTCTCGTCACTGCACTCACAGGGCATGAGGGCTCAGTCTCAGGATGCTTCTTTCTTCACACGTGGCCTGGCTGGGTCTCAGGGTGAACCTAAAACACAGTTGCCTGGCTCCTTCACAGAGGACAGATTTATTGATTGTTGAAGGCATAAAGAAACGCCTCAAAGGCTATTCACGTCTGCTACAATTCTTTGAAATATAGTTGTATTGAAGAAACATTGTTTGCTTGTTGCTCCTGACCTATGCTGATCTATTAACACTTTGTGTCTCTGCAGCTTTTTTTACTACATGGACCTGGACTCTGATGGAAAAAGGGACAAGCTGAACTGTGTTAATCCACATGAATCCAAGTGATAGATTGCCAGATGATGACCACAGCAGTGTACTTCCAGCGCCATCCAATTCCAGTGATTGTCACCACGGAGTGGAGGAGGTTTAACTGGAGGATAACACTTAGATCTGTCTGGATGACAATCAGGTTCATGACATGTTGATTCTAGTTCAAAGCAGGCCTGTTCTTCCCTAATGTTATGTACTGGGCTGTGGCACAGGTTAGCAGGTTAGCTCACATTATACTGATGATAGCATGAACATCAGACACAACAACATTGCGCCTGTCTACAACCTTGTGCCTTAGTGATGATTCACACCAAGTGTGATTTGATTTCAGATAAATCATGTTGTGGGTAACAGTGGAAGCTTACATTACAAGACAAACATCATGGGTCTTGAACTACTTTTGTCTCATGCAGGTTTCTGTCTGCAGAATCTGACCAACAGACTTTAAACAATATCCTAGACTGCAATGTCAAGTTAGAATGTGATAATCTGACCAAAGACTCAAGTGGACTCATGCTGTTGAAGCTGAACCTCCCAAACTTTAACTAAAATGAAGATATTCTAATTAAAGATTTTGTATCTGTGATTCATAGATTTGTATCACAAACCTGTGCCACATTCCAGAGGCAGGGGCAAATCAACTGTGAATGTTAATGGTTACTATGTTGTTTTGAAGGTGTACTATATAAGTCACACTTTAGAAGTAGCAGGCCCATATCAACTCATTTCATTACTCGGCAACTGTTACCATACAGGGTCGAGCAGGGAATTTTGACTGGTTTAATTGGGCATCAGTTTCTGTTGAATCCAAAGAGCATCCGTTGGACAAGTTGTTGCTGTCTATCATCACTGCAAAGCTTAATATTAAGACATTTGCTAAATTTATTGTTGACCAAGAAACAATCATGATGCTTTGGTGGACCAACATCTGTTTTGGTTAGATTCCACTGAATGTTTTTTACATTGAGGTTGAGTGTGACACTTAAGGACTCAATAACACTTAAAGACATCAAGTTACATCATGAAGAGATAGTTTTCATTCACTCTGCCTTTTGACTTTTAAGGTTTCTGATTGTTGCGATGAGAATAATGGGGAATTGTATGGGTACAGTGTGACACCTGAGCAGCCATCTGTGTCTTTCTTGAGTACCTGATTTGAGGACTGTCACAGGAAATTTGAAGATTTGCCATCTGGAAATAATCCCCAAAAGCAGGCATGGAATACCCATACCCCCCCACCCCTGCCATATTGAAGAACTCAAACTCTTTGCAGTGACATGTAGCTGCATAGAACACATTCAGGCAGTGGTTGCTTATGAATCTGTTTATGGTTCATTCTTTAATCATTCTGTTTCAAAACCAAATCAGAAAGAACTAACAAATGAATGGGTTTTTTCTGTTTCGCCATTTTCAAACAAAAAGAAGACAAACAAAACAAAAAAACAACATTTTTCTATCTTCAAAATCCAAACAGGGAGAATCAAAACCAAACGGTGTGTTTTTCTTTTCTTTCTGATTTTAAAACAGGAAAAATGTTTGTTTTTCCATTTTTGTTTTAAAACAGTACAACAGTAGTCTGCTTTCTGTGATAGGAGAATATCATGGCTGGACAAAAATCCTGAGCCACAGGTCTCATAGTGTGTGAGATGGTACTTCATGACACAGAAAGAGGAGATGGGTACAGGGTTTACTATATAAGATTTTGTATGTTCCACACAGAGAACCCTTTTAACACCCACCTCCAGCAGAGCAGAGGTTTCATAGCACTGTCTAGTATTTGGGCTGCATGCAGTGACTTAACAGCAGTAGTAGATTACAAGGCATTTTGTAGTATTGTCCTACCTCATTCTCAGCACTCTGAAACATCCTGTCCATCTTGACAGTCCTGTTAATAACCTTGTCTTACTTTCTGATCCATGGGACACGGTTTGAGTGGGAGATATTTTTACCTCAGAGTGAATTTCTTTCAACTTGAACCAACCTCTGACTTTTTTGTGTGGTGTAATGCTTAGCTACAAGTAACATGGAGCCTTTCCCTTTATGACTACATCTGCAGCACCTGCTAACATTTCTCTATCTGTGTACTGTATTACAAAGCCAGTCCTGCCCCATCACCGGACTACAATTATGTGTTGTTAGCATCTAATAACTACATCTCATATAAGGTTTGGATAGTGGCTCAGCCTGAAAGCCTCAGTGTGTTTGAAAACAGTATAGTATAGTCAGATTCATTAGTACTATATGTACATCACTTAGTTTGTCCAATTACTTTTGATCCTCTGAAATCAAGAAACTGTGTATAAACATGAAATTCAGTCATACAGTTAATGCAATATTTTTGTTAAATCCCCTGAATTTAAGCTCAAAGTCTACACCTCACTGACATTTGGATTACTTGATTTAAAATCAATTGTGATGCTGTACAGAGGCAAAATTACAAAAATCGTTTTGTTGTCAACTTATGGACCATGTCTGTTCTACACTGGCAACAGGGCAAGAGGAGCTGCCATCAATTTACTCCACCTGAATGAATGGATATGGATTTGCTTGTTTTGATTGAGTATCTTACATAGAAAGCCTGTTGTTTACTCTCAGCAGGGTTGGTTATACATGTCTCTGTTAGTGTGAAGGTTAAAACGTTGTATGTACACCTTTCTGTATTGATAGATCAAACTGAACTAACAGCTAGCTGTGGATCAGCTAAATCACTGCTATCTCTTGTTGTCCTTCTGTCACTGTATTTTTGTATGAGCCATTCATTTAGCTCTCTTAAGACTAGTAATGATTCCACTTGAAAACACTTTACACTATGCAAAATGTTTCACTGCCTCACTGTACACACAGTATAGAGCTATGCCCTTCTTAAACAACCGTTTGTAATATTTTGAACAGTTTTTTTTGGTGTGTACAGACATATTGTGTAAAATAAGAACTGTTTTTGTTAATGAATCTGACAGGAGCCATTAGATGTATGATGCATTATACAATTCGGGGTTTTTTTTGCTGTAAATATGTTTGACAACTTTTCTTGGAATAAATGATCAAAACCGACTGTCCACATTAAGGAATATCCTGTGTGTGTATGTGTGTGTGTGTGTGTGTGTGTGTGTGTGTATGTTTGTGTTTACAGCCATGTGCAGGTAAGAAATTCTGATGTCCAATTCCAAATTCCCCCAGTTAACCCCACCAATACTGGATTTTTTTCTAGCCACTAAAAAAAAGTGTTAAAACATATACAAAAAACATGTTTTAATGATGAAAGTCCATATCTGAGTTTGTTTCATTGTTTAGCTTTTTTTATAATATGTATGGCTGTGCATATCTAATCTCACAACATTGTAAGAATTTATTTTCAGACCCAAACAAAACCAGACTTACAGATGGTACAATCAAACAAAAAAGCTGTGGGAACAGAGCAGAAGCAGAGCAGACAAAGAGTGGGATCACAGACATAAAGGGGGGCAGAGGAACAGGTCAAACATATTCCGGGTGGGACAGAGAATCACAATTGCCAGACAGGAAGTAAACACCACCAAAAGACACACTAGAAAGAAAGTACCAAGATATGGCAGGTGTCCAGACAGTCAAAGGGGCAGATCATGATGAGCATTGAAGCTATGCAGTGATGCCCCAAAGTACTGGCCTTTAAGTGGGTGGTATATTTTCAGGTTTTATACCGAGCTAAGTGAAGCATGTTTCATGCCATGTTTCTGTACTTGACACAGGATCGACATCCATAATGATTTTCCCATCTAAATGGGTACAGATCATATTCTTCAGCTTTTCATGTGTGAGTTAGAAATTCTAACTCAAAACATATAACAGTAACAGGGAAACGTATCCTTTTGAGACTCAGAGACCCCAAAAAAAAAAAAAAAAAGAAAAGAAATTAGCCTGCTGGATTAAAAATGTGTAGATTAATGACAGGTGGGTCAGGGTCAGATCATTAAGCCACTACTTATACAGTCCAGAGACACTCATACAGAGCACACACACACACACACACAGCAGGCAACAATATGTCAGTGTTCTGTGCTCTTTATGTTCCACTGAGTACACAGTGTACCAAGAGCAGAGGAGCAGGGAGTGGGGAGGGTGGGAACGGCAGCTATAGTCAGTGAAATGAAGCTTAAAGGTGAGGGCAATCAGGGAGGATGGAAACAGCTGTGACATAAGCACTGAACAGCAAATGGCAGCACAAGAACCCTTGAATTAAGACTTTCAATACTCTATAATACTAATATACTATTTGTTACGTAGCTGTTGTGGTATTAACATCATAACTTCCCAGAGAAATGTTGCCAAAAAATTATTCACATGCAACGTTTACTTTATATCTATATTTTACGGCTCGGGTGGTGCAGTTGTTCTTTCGTTTCTTCACAACAAGAAGCTTCTGGGTTCAAACCCCTCTGTGGAGTTGGCATGTTCTCCCTGTGCCTGTGTGGGTTTTCTCCAGCTTCTCCAGCTTCCTCCCACTCAACCAAACACATGCAGGTTACGCTGATTGGTGTGTCTGTGAGTGTGAGTGGTTGTTTGTCTCTATGTGTCAGCCTGGTGTCTGGTGACTGTCCAGGGCACAGTGCACAGTGTCAGCTGGCATTGACTCCAGCGACCCCGTGACCCAGATGGGCTTGGATAAACAGTCTTAAAAATGGAAGAATGGTTTTACAAATATTATTTTTGATAAATGTATTTATGTGTGTGTACACATTATAGATAAATGTGAATTCAATATTTGTTAAAGTATCAAAATATTAAATATGAAATTTGTCAAGTGCATGGCGTGCATTATGAGAAGAAAATCGTACATGAGGAGATGCTCAATTTAAAAACAGTCTATCCGTGGAATTTCTCAACAATTCAATAGAAAGAAATTGATAGTTTAAGCATTTTTCAGAATTTAATATTCCAGCCCATGTTTTTTTCTCTACCTTTTTCTCCAGTCTTCAGTGTCAGTGGGTCTTGGTGGAGAGGTAGTTCACCCCTGAAGGCCTCAAAGTAATCCTTTTATTAAAGTAGTTAAAATAATCTAATCTCAATTGACATAACCTATGATGGGGATGATATGAAATTTTCAGAATAAGTCTGTTTTAGCCAACTGCTCATGCTAAATAATTAAGTTTGCAAAAATTATATGCCTCTTTTTTAACAAATTGTTCACCAATGCATTTGGATGTTGTGCAGGAAAAAAGATCCTGCTCACTAATCTATAATAATACATTGGTAAATCATATACTTTTGCATTTTAAGTCTTTACATCAAAATCCTTTTTATGAAGACTATAGTGTTTTTAAATTACAATCTTCATAATTTAGATGGACAGTGAGGAATATGAAGGAAGGGTCGTTGAGGATGAAATTAATGGGGATAGGGAATTCATTTCAGTCTGTTCGGAGACATGACAGAGCACATGTGCTGCAGTCTGAGGATTTTGTTAGTGCTGTTCTCAGGCCTGTTGCCAAAGAACAACATGTTCCTGAACATACAGGACAGGAGGGCGGGTCCCAACACACACACACACACACATACTTGACTGGTGTTAGTGTATAAGACAGCAAACAGTCCCTCTGATGTGTGCTAATGTGCTATAAGGACTGTGACACCCAGATTCACCTCAAATAAACAAAAACATGACCAAGTGGCTCTCACTAGTCCTCAATCAGTTTTATCATTTTCCCTTTTCAGAGAAGATTTTGAGGAGTTAGAAAACATGGCTGCATATGTGAAAACAAACCCTTTAGTGTGCCGAGAGAGTAGTGTGATGATAAATGATCTCTGTTACATCTCTTGAGTCAGTGTTGATTAGTTTGAAAAAGTAAAAAGTCTGGGGGTGTGTCACATTTTACTTAGATAAAAGAGCTGAATACAACACTATACTACACACTGACTCTCAGGGTAATGTAAATTTGCAATAAAACACATCTTATCTCATACACTGCAATAACATTTACATTAGTACCGCTCAGGTGTTATTTTGTTGCTCTGGCCATTACATCTGCTGGCTATAATAACCATGTACTTCCTAAAGACCCCACTGAGATCTGCAAGACACAGTTCCAACGGGAAACGTGAGCATTCAGACAATCAGTCACTTTTGCTCAAGTTGTATTACATATATAAACTAGAATGGCACTTAGTGGAGCCCATGCCTCCACAAACTATGCACACCAAAGGGTAATGGGTTCTTACTCAGCCCATGCCCCACCACTCCACCAAGTCTCAAGTCATTTATTTACTGGTGAGGGTGGTCAAACAAACCGGCACAGGCCAAAACAACCTTCTTGGCCGAAACAAACATTTATCATCCATTCAGTACAGGTAATTAAAGATTGTATGCCTTCCATTATCGATCCACTGAATGTCAGTTTAGAAACATCTTCCTTGGTTTATCATCATGTAATGCTGTTGCTAAAAGTGGTCACACCATCACATCATCTTGAATTTTCCATTTGAGTCTGTACTTCCAAATGCATGCTTTCTAATGTGGTATATGAGAGAGTTTGTAATTTATTTTCTCCTTTGTCTGGGCTCTTAAGAAGCAGAAATAATGTGTTCATGTGCTGTTTGGTAGAGATTACATGAGAATTAATGGGCCTAATGGCTTCTCTCTTTCTGTTTAGGCTTCTCCTCATAAAAGAAGAATTGATCTCTTTAATATATCTTTACAAAGCAGCATGTACTCTATTGACAGCATCATAAAGACGTACGTGTTTATGGCTCATTTGTGAAAGGCGTCATGGATGTAACTGGTGCTGTTTGAATCTTAGTTCATTTACTGTTTTCAAAGGTCTTTGCCATCTGAAATGTCACTTTTTTCACAAAGAAATGAAAAACAGCATTTCTTTCTATATCTATTAAAGTCCTTCATCAGCCAAAGAGTGGTAATATTTTCTAAAACTTGTAGACACAGATTTGCCAAAATTCAAGGTTCTGTCAGTAGTGCAGTCACCTTTTCTCAGGTAAGAGGAGACAAGATATGAAAACAGGCCACTTGTGTCATGTTCAAATATTGTATTGTACAGCATGGTTAGGTTAGTGTACATGCATTACATTGTAATGCATATGACTTGAGCTTGTCCAAACCAAAAACAACCCTGTTTCACAAAAAATAAATTAAAACAAGAAGAAACCAGTAACTTTTCTATCTCATTCATCCTCATTGGAAATGTGAAGTAAAAGCTGCACTGCCTCATTTAGTTATCTAAAGATCAGATTTCATTCAGAAGTTATATAAATTTTAACTTGGCTTAGTCAGTTGGTTATTGGTATTTTTTGTCTTGGAAAATTAAGAAACAACATATAAGACCAGGTCTACACCAGCTAGGTTGTTTGTCTCCAACAGTCCAGCAGTCCTGTGGAGGTGTTAGTAGCTTTTTTTTTTTTTTTATCCTTATTTCCAGTCTATATGTTAAGATAGGCTAACCAAATTCTGACTTCAGCTCTGTACTTAAACGATTGTTTTCAAATCTGTGTTAAAACAATATGTGTAAAAATACTTTGATTAATCAATTTTCCATAGTGTGCACAATATTATAGAAATATGTGACAAGTCAAGGTGCAATTACACCCCATTGTGACATTATCATTTTTAGGTAGTCATGTGATGAAGTCTGCAGGAACATCCCACTGATGGATTATGTGCACTGTTGGTGGTGAAGAACTGTGGCTGGATATCTGATGGGAAAGTGGGAAATTCCAGCGATAGCAGCAGTCATAAACATTTCTAAAGACTGACAGCAGTGAGATGATCACTAAGAGCATGGCAAAATCTGACTGGTTTAACTGAAACAGTGACCAGTCAGCTGATTGAGTTGAAAGAGAGAGAGAGAGAGAATGTAAATAAATAGAATACCTCACTGTGTAAAGTGTCTTAAGATGATGGCATGATGATATTGTGAATCGACACTATACAAATTTAATTGGATTGGAATGGACTGAATAAGCATGAACATTGATTCATTTTAAATTCTATAGTCCTCTCTCTGTGCAAAAGTGTATTCCAAAGTTTATCTGGAATGACCTGAGCCTTCATCAGTCTGAGTTAATCAGTGGATATCATCCTGTTTTTTAAATTTATATATTTTTTTTATTTTTGTCTTTGTGTAAGTGTCCATCCACAGCAGCTCAGCAAAGAAAAACTGTCTGGGAAATACAATGAGGGAACTTTGTACTAAAACAACTCATGTGATTGGATTAACACAGACTGCTGACACCTCATATTAACATCAGATACATTTTGATGGAATGAGAACTGTAGATTTTGTCCATGATTTCTTTAAAGTGTAAAGAGCAGGAAGGGAGCTCTTAATGGCAAGCATAGGCATAAACCAAAAAACAATTTGAAAGTACACATGGGCATGTCAGAAATGCTTTTAGGCCTATTCTTTAACACACCGACATGAGGTTGACATCAATCTGTTAATCTCACTGTCGGAAAGAAAGCAAATAAGAATGTATTACCAAAATCTCAATTCACTCAATTTAGGACATTTTACTTTATTTAGTGAGCACCATAATAATGGAACCAATGACATCAAAACCCAACAGTCCAGTTATTCTTTTAGCCATATGATGAGGACCACTTCAGCTGTGAGCAATGTTTGGAACTTCAAAATTCACCAGGTTAACTAAAGCATGAAGTCACAACCTCAAACATTCAAAGCAGTCCTGTGTATTCTTTAAATTATTCCTAAATGTGTCATATTTTGGAAGAGCAACAGAAACACATGAAACATGCTTCATTTTTGCTGCTGATGTGTTATCACTAAATTAGTGAGACAGGTTCACATTCTTCACTTGCTGACCCTCATTGGTCCCAACAGTAATGCGGGAAGTGTGCACAGGTACACATAGATTTGATTAATCCTAATCCACAGGCCTTTAATCTACTAGAAGAACAAGTTGTGGACACACTCTGCCTCAAAGTGACCTGGCCTGGATGATGGTCCTCAATAATCTTTCCATTGAGGATGACACAGCAGGAAAAAGTAGCCAGGACACAGAGACTGGACAGATTACACAGCCCTCCCTGCCACCCACATCTTCAGTGCTGATTGTCTTTTTATTTACTTGCTTATTTTTAGGATGTAGCTTCACGTTATGAAGCTTTGTTTTTTTTCAGTATATTTTCCTGATTCAAAACAGGCCATGTACAGTATACATGCCAATATGCCACAACATTATAACCACTTTTTAATGCTGTAGCAGATTGGTGTATATTTCAGTACACATTTACTGCAAGAAAACATTGTGATTTTAAGTCACAAGGAATGTGGAGTATTTGTCTGCCGGATGTGCCAGACTGCTCTGGGTCAAACTCTGGGGCTGCTTTTGTGTCCCAGTGTGTCCCTGCTGGACAGCCATACAATGAACTGAAATTCCAGTAAAGCTCTGTCATCTGATAATTCTCTGTAGGTTCACCACCTTTCACACTGAGTAGGTTTCCATGCACAAAACCTGAGTGGAAAGGATGAACACTGAAAAAAACATTACTTTCTGCACAAAAGTTTTAATGCTTGGTAGAGGTGGAAAATGTAGTGTATCAATAGAAAGTGCAGTGGAAACAGCAAATAAATGATGAAGTATGTGAGGCATGTGGCTCAGGCTTCCACTAAAGTGTCCACTCATCTAAAGAGATTAAAAATGGTGACAATGTCAGTAGGAGACTGTAATGTACCTCAGAGATAGTATTCCATCCATCAGGGGTTAGGGTTGTTTTTCTACCATTTGAGCTTTGACTAACACTAAATGTCATCTTGTTGCACCTTTTCTCCCGCAATGGTTTATGGCACCCAAAAGAAAAATAGGCCCAACAAATGTTTATAGGGATGAACCAATTTCAAACATTGACATTACAGTATATAGTACAGATTCTTCACTTTTACTTCACTTACTGTCACATTGATCCACTTTCATTGGATAAATTAATGATTAAAATGATTAATTTATACATTATTATTAATAGTATTTATAAATTACAATTATTATAAAAGTACTGGGAAATTAATTAATAATTAAAAACAAAATTTGGTTTTGAGACTGTGTCGAAGTTTATCAGTGTAAGTATGTAAGTATGGAAAATACTGACATTTAAGATATCTATCTGGATACACTTCATCTAATTTAATTCCCTGTAATGTGAGTAATGAGAGTGTATTGTCTACCTTTTATACCAACTCTTTTTCTAGAGATAGCCCGATTACTTACATACATACAGTACATACCAGCACCAGGTTTTTATTCAAATATAAACACATAAATAATGTGCAGAACAATTAACAGCGGCAAATACTTACAGTGAAATGCTTAATACTGAGTGAAATATTAATGATATTAAATTCTATATAATGTCTAGCCACTATTCAGTATATTAATGTAACACGGGCCACAATATTTGATTGTATTCCTGAAGTGCAGACACTTTGGAAACAGTTCAGCTTTTGTCTGTGTGCATGTTTAGATCAGCAGCACACAACGTTCAGTACACAATGTCCTGGCACATTACAGCTGTGTGTCTTCAACCTCAAGCTCCTAGCTGTATGAAAGCTCAGCTCAGTCAGGAAGCACTGCTGCCCCCATCTGTCAGCACAGGAAGGACCACTACCAGCTTAAGGCCTGATACACTGATCAGCTGATCCCCCATTACTTACACTGGAATTGGATGTTAGGAAGGGATCAATTCCCTGTCATTGTGAACAGGATAAATGATTACAATAATAGACTATCCGTTAACTGAATGATCCATTCACTAGATTTTAAAGAACTTTCAAGTGCATCTCACAGTCTTCATCAGTGAATGGAGCATGTCCCTCCATCCAGATATTACAACCTCAAAGACATCGACCCAGAGTCACTGGACAGTCAGGGAAAGATGATAGAGGACATACAATAGGCAAGACTGCACAAAAACTACTTGACAGATTTTAATGAGAACTGGTGGAAATGTGTAGCATGGGCCCAGTTATAGTTTTGTGTGGATAACAGGGAATGTGCAATATGTGAAATAGCACTACTTTTCCTGCTCCTATATAGAGTATAATGCATATAAACTATGTCTATATTCATCTATTAACCAGCAGCAGATACATCTGCCTGAACTATGAAAACATATGGTGTCTGCCACAGTTATAGATGGCCCCCTGGTGGACAGGGATCATCAGTCACCACACAAACTGCAAATTCACCAGGATGATGGATCAATAAGTGATGAAGTGGCTATTCTTGACCTATGATCAGGGTCAGCATCAGAATCTGAAATTTCTGCAGCTGACAGAACCAGTTCTTCAAATAATCAATTAGCTGCTGGCATTTAAATCATTAGACTGAATCACAGTTCAGTCAAAGTCTTCTGTCTGATAGAGATGAGGAAGGAGTCAGTGGAGCAGGATACTTATGCAAATATCTTCATGCAGACAATACTGTAGTATTTTTTTATATTCATGGAAGAGGAGGTTATATTATATTATATTATATAGAGCTGAGGGGAGCAACATATTACACAAAGCCAGTTCACACTAAAATATTGATTAGTGCAGTTTTAATTGATCACCAAAGAATGTGCTTGCTGCAGGTGTGAATGCAGTGGTCATAACACAACAGATAAAGATTTAAAAGCTCTATGTGGGTCTTTATTATTTGACTGTATGACTGAATGTAACTCTTCCATATCCAGTAATTTTTACAGCCATGCAGTTTTTACAGTTCATATTCATGACAATTTATCAAAGGATCCCTTAATGAGAATTTAAGAATTGATGCTTTAATATCTTAAAAAAACAAACATACAGGACAGTAACACAGACCTTAATGGACATTATTTATGTAGATCAGCGCAGGTAGCTGAATTAGAAAGTTGGTTCTATAGGCTTGTATGAATTGGACAGAGCTGAGTCTTCCTGTTCTAATCCTGCATGTTTTGGCCTATATCTCCAGAGCAAATAAAAATAATGCTTTAGATTCTTCTGGAGAGACTGTGAGCCTGTTTGATTTAGGATGTGGCTAATCTCTGCAGGACTCTAAGATCCCACTGCTGGATCTGCTTTATCCTTGAGCTAAGGGATAAAAGAAATAGAATCTTACATATGCTTTTTTATATGTCACCATTCTGCTTGGATTTACTGTAAATTGGTTTTGTTGCTTAGTGAAGTTAAGGTATTAATTTCAGGTATTTCATATCAACCCTGGTAAAATTTGGCATGTGGGTTGTAGGGAATATAATTGTGTGTTGTATCCTTGTACAGTATAGTGTTCATGGTGTGACTCATGAACAGTGACAATAGCAACCATTCTTAATTTTCCTCATGGGATGTTACGTGCTAGTATATTGTCAAGCTCCAGCTGGTCCACTTGGCACCACTTTGTCAGATGACTGACTGTGTGATATCATGGGAGGAGGCAACATGTCTGCTCCAGCACAGAGGTGTTTCCAGTAGGATTAAGGCCAAACAGATCGATGCAGCATCAGCACAAACCAAAAGGTTCAATACACCCCACAACTCAGAGGCAGGTTGTCAAAGTATAACAAATATGTCCTAATGATGGGACAGCTGATAACCACTGTCGTCTAACAGCTTGTCAAGACTAAGGGTTTTAGGTTAAGTGAAATATGTGGATAAATGGATATTCGGCTTTTGGATGAAATTTCAGGATGAACCTAAAATGCACTTTAACCTTTACAGGTGAACTCATTGTGACCTTCTCTAAACTTTTGAATGCACATGATGATATAATATCACTGTAGCGTGAACATTTTATGTTTCACATAAATTTTACTGAAAGCCAAATATCCCTAACTTTTTGTGAGTATTGTAGATAGCAGTACAGCTGTGAACATAGCAGTGTAATACATGTGCAGTTTAGGCTATGTTGAAGCAAGAAACCACAGGATTCCACATTATCACTGGACTGCATCATAGTCATAGACTATGCTGTGCATTTTTACTGTAAAATCAAAGGAATAATCCAAATACTTCAGCCAGGAAGGAGTGCAGAAAGGTGAAGGACAGACACTTTCAGAACAGGAAAGACAGACAGCACAAAGTCCTGCAACAGGAAAGGCCCTGAATTGGTGAGAGATTTGTTAGTGCTCCTGTCATGAAATATATGTTGTGGTATGGTGCATATTTGTTTTTATGTTTCCATCTCTGGAAGCCAGGGTTATTTATCAGATTGTGACACCATGGACTCACAGAGGATAATGATGACCACCAGAGGCTTCAAACCACAGTTCCTGTGTGTGATCAGCTGTGTTCCGTACATCCGAGTCTTTGCTGCTAATGGGTTTGTCACATCTCAGAGATGATAGCACCTTTCCTATTTAAATTTTATGTCCTCTGTCCTTGTCAGTGTATGTGAGCACTGAGCTGTTGATTCACCACTTTCACTGCTAGCAGGCAGTCTCATCATCGAAAACATGAGAGGGACATTTAATTGGTCTAATAAGAACAGACCAGTAGAACAAAGGCATGCTGGAAGTGAAATGAGCTAAGCTCGAAGACAAAAAGACGTATTCAAGGTTGATGAATCATATCATGATTGAGACCCCAACTGTGAAAAAAGCCAGTGATTAAGGCTATCCATTCACTGATGTTTTTATTGAACAGACCAAATGTAATTTGGATTACTGAGGCTGAAATGAGTCACTCTTTACATGGTTTATAAACAGGCCAATCTATACAGGCAGGGCAGATGTTAGGGGTAAGAGAGAAAAGTATGATTTGACTATAAAATGTTTGAGAAAGTCAACCTTTAAAAAGATTAAGAGGGTTTTTTTTATCTTAAAGACTCATGATATGATCATGATAGACAAAATCAATTATCAATTTTTTGAAAATAACTCAACAACTCATCCAAAACATGGTGGCTATTGTTGGGCCAGCATAACACGTGGTCACCAATTGTTCTTTACCTCACGGGGGCACCATTTGTTGGAGCACCCTTTGCTGAGTTTGCCTACTAAATGCACTAATTATTGGGGTTTGGTTATCTGAAATAATTGGATCTAATACATTAGATCACCTCGGGGCACCACCCTTTTAACAAGGGAAAGATAGCCAATTTATTAAATCAATCTCATAAATAGTACTAAATTGTCAATTTGGAACTCTGATTAATAATTAATTTAATAACTAGAACCAACATTACCAGATTAACAACTAGTTTAGGTAGAAGGAATTTGGAGTTCTTGACCGTGTAGAGGTTGGCGGAATTCACTCTTGTGCAACATTAAACAAACAGCAGGTATGTTTAATACTCATTTATTAACAAGAATAAAAGAAAAGGAAACATACAATCTATCTACAGTGTACTTTCTACAGGTGTGTGTGTGTGTCTGGGTGTGTCAAAATGGCTGCTGAGGCCTGGAGGCCCTGAACAAAGAAGATCTGTGGAGGCACTCAGACCATGTGCTTGATGATCAGTACAGGAACCAGGCGCAAGACAGTGTGTGCTGACAATGATCTTTATTAGCGACAATCCAAAATCCGCAAATCCAAAAATCCCTAACAAGTCCGTAATCTGGGTCCGAAAACCAGGGCAGCAAAACCAGAGGCGTAGTCAAAACAGTCCGAGTCAGAAAAACCAGAGAAACGGCAAACAAATCCGAGGGCTAGGGCAAGAAACGGTGGTCAGACAAAACTGGGTCTACGAAAAACAGATCAGGCTTGGCGTACAGGGTTCTCGGCTCAGGCATGAAATGGTCACGATTCGACACCAGGGAATTGTGAGGCAGGGTTTAAATACACTGGGGAGTGATTATCAAACGAGGCACAGGTGCGGGGAGTTAGTCAGGTGATTAACCAAAAAGGGGAAAGAACACCAGGGGGAGCCCTAACAGAAAACACCAGGAGAAGACAGACAGAAACCCGAAAGGACATGGATCATAACAGGATCTTGATGAGCCTTTGAGGAAAGGCCTGAGGATCTGCTTTGGTCAGCAGGCTACCTCAGACAGACAGCTGCAGCTGCACAGCTGGGGGTCCCTGGAGAGTGGTTCCAGGGTGGAGTTGAGTGGAGGAGAAGACCATGAAGAGGAGTAGGGAGAGGAGTGAGGAGAGGAGTAAGAAGAGAGCGAACAAAGGCTGAGCAAAGCCTTTATGTGACTTGATGACCTCAGAGGTCACATGCCACAGTCATCCAGTGGTGGCTGCTGGATTGGATTTCACACCTGGAGGATTGTGGGACTTTAAGGTCCAGTGCTTTCCCTTGTCTCCAAGACAAAGAAAGCCATGTGGTCGAAACTTGGTTATGCGTGATGAGCCTCCATTGCTCACCACCAGGTTTAGGTCCCAACACTATGCAGGAAGATGATTCTTAATCCCAACCATGAAGCTGTGATCTGTTCATTGTTGACTCAACAGGCAAATAACTGAGCAATTTAGATGAGGATTTTGAGGTCTGGAATCTAATCCTTAACAGACTTACTTTTGAGTGTATGCCCAAACAAATTGGATTTGGTAATCTGGTTTAGGAATTTGCAACAAACAACAACTTGTTTAATGTTGAAAGAGTTCCGCAAGGCATCTGGACTTGAGATTTGGACTTGTTTAATCATTGTGTGCTTTTTTTTTAACCGTCTGGACTTCGGACTACCTGTGTGAGTACAATATTACTGTGACCAATAACAACTAAAAGGATCTTACAGACCTCTCCGAAGTCTGAACAATTTCCCCAGACCACAATAGTATCCAGATCTGGATCAGTTTATGATTTGTGATTTCTTGACATAGTGGCCCCCAGTTTTAATAATTTCAAATATGTATTTAGGGGGATTCAGATTCCAATCTGGATCTCGACCAAAACTGAATGGTTTCTAAATTAGACCAAGAGCCTGGTGAAAGTATAAATTGTAAAAATCCATTCATAACTTTTTGCATAATCCCGCAAAAATCAGTCAGAGGTAATAAGCATGCTGTCCCTAGCCTTCTGTGATCTGTATGAAGTGATGACCAGGCATCTCCCGTTTTCTGACAACAATCCCCAGTTTTGGTCTTTCATCCTCTCCAGCTATGCCAGACTTTCACCTCCAGACAATATTATCATCATGATCAGGAGTGTAATGGGAAGTCAGGATGGTCTTTTTTTCCCCTGAAATACCACAGGGGATCTATTCTGTCTGTTTGCTGGGATTTTAATGAGCTGGATGAGGAGACACTCATTAACTGGCATTTTTTAGTATCACCATGAGACTGGTGAAAAATTATCTTAACCTCAGGACCACTGTATCTTGATAAAGGAACTCAAAGGAAATGTGGAAAATAGTGCTAACAGGAAAAGATGGTTCATGTAAGCACAAAAGCATAAAGAAATATTAATGCAAGTTGTGTTTTTTACTCGTTAATTTACCAGTGCGGAATAGAGAAGGAGAATAAAAGTATAATGCATTTGTTGCCACATTCTGCCATGAAATATACAGCACCAGGAAGGGCGGCAGCCACAGTAGCGGTGACTCAATAGGTAGTCAGTAAAAGGAAGAAACTGACAGATCCGACCCACAATAACTGCAGGCGCAGGTGGGAGTGATAGAGCGTGCACGGGAGCCAGTGAAGGACCGGCCGAATGCTGAGGGCACGCATCGGAGTTGCAACAACCTGACCAAGCGCAGAGGAACAGTTCAACTGTCTACCTCCCTCCCTACTCAGGGTATCTACAGCCGTGGCCAAAAGTTTTGAGAATGACACAAATGGTAATTTTCACAAAGTCTACTGCCTAATTTTTTATGATGGCAATTTGCATGTACTCCAGAATGTTATGAAGAGTGATCAGATGAGTTGCAATTAATTGCAAAGTCCCCCTTTGCCATGAAAATGAACTTAATCCCCCAAAAAAACATTTCCACTGAATTTCTGTTCTGCCACAGAAGGACCAGCTGACATCATGTCAGTGATTCTCTTGTAAACACAGGTGAGAGTGTTGATGAGGACAAGGCTGGGCATCCCTCTGTCATGCTGATTGAGTTACAATAACAGACTGGAAGCTTTAAAAGGAGGGTGGTGCTTGAAATCATTGTTCTTCCTCTGTTAACCATGGTTACCTGCAAGGAAACACATGCAGTCATCATTGCTTTATACAAAAAGGGCTTTACAGGCAAGGATATTGCTGCTAGTAAGATTACACCTAAATCAACCATTTATCGGATCATCAAGAACTTCAAGGAGAGAGGTTCAATTGTTGTGAAGAAGGCTTCAGGGCACCCAAGAAAGTCCAGCAAATGCCAGGACCGTCACCTAAAGTTGATTCAGCTGCGAGATCGGGACACCACCAGTGCAGAGCTTGCTCAGGAATGGCAGCAGGCAGTTGTGAGTGCATCTGCATGCACAGTGAGGTGAAGACTTTTGGAGGATGGCCTGGTATCAAGAAGGGCAACAAAGAAGCCACTTCTCTCCAGGAGAATATGCTGATATCCTGATAGTCTGCAAAAGGTACAGGGATTGGGCTGCTGAGGACTGGGGTAAAGTCATTTTCTCTGATGAATCCCATTTCCAATTGTTTGGGGCTTCCAGAAAAAAAGCTTGTCCAGAGAGGAAAAGGTGAGCGCTACCATTAGTCCTGTGTCATGCCAACAGTAAAGCATCCTGAAACCATTCATGTGTGGGGTTGCTTCTCAGCCAAGGGACTGGGCTCACTCACAATTTTGCCTAAGAACACAGCCATGAATAAAAAATTGTACCAAAACATCCTCTGAGAGCAACTTCTCCCAACCATCCAAGTGTGATGATCAGTACAGGAACCAGGCGCAAGACAGTGTGTGCTGGCAATGATCTTTGTTATCAACAGTCCACAATCCGCAAATCCAAAAATCAGTGTAACCAGTCCGTAAACAGGGTCAGAAAACCAGGGCAGCAAAACCAGAGGCGTAGTCAAACAGTCTGAGTCAAAAACCAGAGAAACAGTGAACAAATCCAAGGGGCTAGGGCAAGAAACGGTGGTAAGGCAAAAACGTGTCTACGAAAACAGATCAGGCTTAGTGTACAGGGTTCTCGGCTCAGGCATGAAATGGTCACGATTCGACACCAGGGAAGTGTGAGGCAGGGTTTAAATACACTGGGGAGTGATGATCAAATGAGGCACAGGTACGGGGAATTAGTCGTGTGATTAACCAAAAAAGGGGAAAGAACACCAGGGGGAGCCCTAACAGATAACACCAGGAGAGGGCACAGACAGAAACCCGAAAGGACATGGATCATAACAGTACCCCCTCCCTTAAGAAACGCCTCTCGGCGTTTTAACAGGTGGTTTGGGATGAGTCCTGTGGAAGTCCCTTATCATGTCCTTGTCCAGAATGAACCTAGCCGGTGTCCAGCTTCTCTCCTCGGGACCATAGCCCTCCCAGTCAATAAGGTACTGGAGGCCCCGGCCCCGACGACGACAGTCCAGGAGGCTGCGGACCTTGTATGTCTCTCCATTCTCGATGATGCTGGGGGCGGGGGGGGGTCTCAGGGGCAGAACACAAGGGGTGAGTGACCACCGGTTTAATACGTGACACGTGGAATGTGGGGTGAATCTTACTCATGGTAGAGGGAAGCCGAAGACTGACTGCCGAGGGGCTGATAACCTTGATAATCATGAATGGACCAATGTAGCGTGGAGCCAACTTACGCATGCCCCCCTTCAGTGGGATGTCCTTGGCAGCCAGCCACACACGTTGCCCCACGAGATAAACTGGAGCCGGGGTACGCCTCCTGTCCGCCCTTTCCTTCATCCGAGCAGCCGCTTTCAACAGATTGGAACGTGTAATGCTCCAGGTCCTTCTGCATCTGCGGATGAAGGCCTCGGCAGACGGAACCCCCACCTCCTTCTCTTGACTCGGGAACAGAGGAGGTTGGTACCCCAGACAGCACTCGAAGGGGGATAACTTGGACGAGGCGGAGGTGTGACTGTTGATGGCGTACTCGGCCCATGGCAACTGCTGGCTCCAGGAAGCTGGGTTTCGGGCACACATGCACCTAAGGACAGTCTCGAGAGATTGGTTAGCCCGCTCGGTCTGGCCATTGGATTGGGGGTGAAAACCGGAGGATAAACTCACAGATGTGCCTAGGAGAGTGCAGAAGGCTTTCCAAAAGCTGGCGGAGAATTGGGGACCGCGGTCTGAGACGATGTCGGAGGGGATGCCATGTAATCTGACTACGTGTTGGATGAGTAGTGTGGCTGTTTCCTGGGCAGAAGGTAACTTGTTGAGGGGAACAAAGTGTACGGCCTTAGAGAACCGGTCAACGATGGTAAGAATGGTGGTGTGGTGGTTGGAAGTGGGTAACCCTGTTATGAAATCTAATGCTATGTGTGACCAGGGACGGCTGGGAGTGGTTAGTGGTTGCAGGAGACCTTGTGGCGGTTGGTGATTTACCTTAGCTTGGGCGCAGACCGAGCAGGCTGAGACGTAGTCTTGCACGTCCCTTCTTAGTTCTGGCCACCAGAACTTGCGCAGGATGAAGTCATGGGTGCGACTTCTCCCCGGGTGGCAGGAGAGGTTGGAGGCGTGTCCCCACTCAAGGACCTGGGGTCGTGCACTGGCGGGTACGTAGAGGCACCCACTAGGGCATTCACTAGGTGCCGCGGACCCCTCCTGGGCACGCCTCACACAGTCCTCAATCTCGAGGTCAACCGCATTAATGAAAATGTTGGACGGGAGGATAGTGTCAGGAGCTGGGTCCTTCCCCAGTGGATCAAACCTTCTGGATAGAGCATCCGGTTTGACATTCTTGGAGCCCGGGCGATATGCCAGATGGAATTCGAACCTGGAAAAGAACATAGCCCACCTGGCCTGGCGAGGGTTTAATCGCTTGGCCGTCCGTAAGTACTCCAGGTTCTTGTGGTCTGTCCACACCAGGAAAGGAACCCGGGCACCTTCCAGCCATTGCCTCCATTCGTCCAAGGCCAGTTTGACTGCCAACAGCTCGCGATTGCCTATGTCATAGTTCTGTTCCGAAGGGGTTAGGCGATGGGAAAAGAACGCACAGGGGTGAACCTTTCCATCCTGTGATGACCTCTGGGACAGGACGGCCCCCACCCCAATGCTAGAAGCATCAACTTCCACAATGAACTGTGCCTCCGGGTCTGGGTGAATGAGGATAGGCGCAGTAGTAAATAGCTTTTTCATTCGCTGGAATGCAGTCTCGGCTTCCCTGCCCCAGGAAAACTTGGCCTTGGTGGAGGTCAGGGGGTGAGAGGAGCGGCAACTGTGCTGTAGTCTCTGATGAATCTTCGATAGAAGTTGGCAAAACCCAGAAAACGCTGCAACGACTTTTATACGGTCTTCTGGCCGGGGCCATTCGGTGACAGCCTCGACCTTGGAGGGATCCATTCCAATGCTCCCCGCTGAAATCCTGAACCCTAAAAAGGTGGTGCTGGTGCATGAAAATTGCACTTCTCGGCCTTGACAAACAACCGATTCTCCAACAATCGTTTAAGCACCTGCCGCACATGCTCTGTATGTTGTTCAGGGGAATGGGAGAAAATCAAAATGTCATCCAAGTAGACAAAAACAAACTTATTAATCATGTCTCTTAATACGTCATTAACCATTCCCTGGAAGACTGCTGGGGCATTAGTTAGGCCAAAGGGCATAACCAGGTACTCCCAGTGACCTGTGGGAGTGTTAAAAGCCGTCTTCCATTCATCTCCCTCCCTTATGCGTATAAGGTGGTAGGCATTTCTTAAGTCCAACTTGGTGAAAATGGTGGCTCCCTGGAGAAGCTCGAAGGCAGTGGACATGAGCGGAAGGGGATAACGGTTCTTGATAGTGATGTCATTGAGGCTGCGGTAATCAATACAAGGACGAGGGGAACCGTCCTTCTTGTTAACGAAAAAACCCCCGCCCCAGCTGGCGACGAGGATGGGCGGATGATACCGGCAGCCAGAGACTCACGAAGGTATTTCTCCATCGCTTCAGTCTCGGGAGCGACAGGGAGAACAGCCTACCTCGAGGGGGGTGTCGCCCCGGCTTCAGATCAATGGGGCAGTCATATGGGCGGTGGGGTGGCAGACACGTGGCACGTGCCTTACTGAATACTTCCTTTAAGTCTAGATACTCAGGCGGAACCGCTTCCAGATTAGGAATTGGCTCCGTCTGAGCGACTGGAACCGGTGTGTGGGCTTGACGAAGACATGTCTGCGAGCAGGCGGGGCTCCAGCCCATGATTTCATGTCTCTCCCAGTCAATAACCGGATTATGGATGGTCATCCATGGGTGGCCGAGGATGACCGGTGAACGGGGGGAGTTAACGATCAGGAAACTGATGAGTTCCTGATGGTTACCGGAGACTAGCATTTTTAGGGGAGCCGTAGCATGGGTGATGCGGCCGATCCTCCGGCCGTCCAGAGAGACCGCCACTCGTGGTTTAGAGAGAACCACCCAGGGAATGCCCCAGCGCTTGGCCGCCTTTAAGTCCAGGAAGCTCTCTTCTGCTCCGGAGTCCACCAGTGCCCTAGTTCCCTTAGAGCCCCCATCCCACTCTAAGGTCACTGGTAGGCTGGTGCGCTTCCTCGAGGAGGATTCCAATGACATTGCGCCCACGTGCGCTCCTCTCCTCACTCGTGGGCGTTGCCTTTTACTGGGCACCTGAACTTGAAGTGTCCAACCCCCCCACAGTATAGACATGCTTGTTCTCTGATCCGTCTATCTCTCTCCTCTTTAGAAAGACGTGCTCGATTTATCTGCATGGGTTCTGCCTCCGGGGCGGGTGTGTGGAGGTGTGGTGCCCCCAAAGGCAACCTTGGTCGAAGCAGGGGAGCAGGGGATAGCTGACGGTGTGGGCCCGGGCGGGCCGGGCGCCCGTGTTCCTCTAGGCGTGCACCGACACGGATAGCCAGTTCAATAACCCGATTCAGATCGTCAGGGAGGTCGCGGGTCAGTAACTCGTCCTTGATGCCTTCAGTGAGCCCATGGAGGAATGCATCGTACAGGGCACGTTCTCCCCAGCCGCTGTCGGTGGCGAGCGTCTGGAACTCGATGGAGTAGTCCGAAACTGACCTGCGCCCCTGACGTAACTGAAGCAGCTCTCTTCCTGCCTCCTGGCCATGCTTGGACCGATCGAAGACTCTCTTCATCTCCTCAGCCAGCCGAGTAGAGTTCTGGACGCATGGTAAGTCCGCCTCCCAGGCCGCTGTAGCCCACTGTTTGGCCCTCCCGGTAAGCTGGGTGATGATGTAGGCGACCGGGATTGCTCGGTGAGGAAGGTGGCTGGTTGTAAGCTGAAAATGAGCTTACACTGGGTTAAGAAAGGCCGGCAGGACCGGGCTCACCATCGTATTTCTCTGGTGGTGGAAGACGTGGTTCATGTATCGTCGGGGGAGCGGTGGAGCTAGGAGCAGGGGGAGCAGATGGATGAAGAGTGGGGGTGAGCTGGTTGCCTCTGACGGTGGCAGCCAAGTCAGCCATGCTGTGGGTCAGCGTCTGCAGATGTTGCGAGAGGGCCCGGAGTTGTTGCTGTTGCGCCCCCAGCACGGCGTCCTGCCTATCCACTGCCGCTTGTAGCTGCGCACTGTCTGCTGGTTCCATGGTGGTCGAATCGTACTGTGATGATCAGTACAGAAACCAGGCGCAAGACAGTGTGTGCTGGCAATGATCTTTGTTATCAACAGTCCAAAATCCGCAAATCCAAAAATCAGTGTAACCAGTCCGTAAACAGGGTCAGAAAACCAGGGCAGCAAAACCAGAGGCGTAGTCAAACAGTCCGAGTCAAAAACCAGAGAAACAGCGAACAAATCCAAGGGACTAGGGCAAGAAACGGTGGTCAGGCAAAAACGTGTCTACGAAAACAGATCAGGCTTAGCGTACAGGGTTCTCGGCTCAGGCATGAAATGGTCACGATTCGACACCAGGGAAGTGTGAGGCAGGGTTTAAATACACTGGGGAATGAGGCACAGGTGCGGGGAATTAGTCGTGTGATTGTGATTAACCTAACAGATAACAAAAGGGGAAACCCGAAAAAAATCATAACACCAAGGGTCACTATTTTTCAGAAGAAAAGCATCCGGGGAATAGACCGAGCCAGAGAGTGGTAGTTGCCAGAAGCCCTACAGAAGTTTCTGGCAGTAAAGTCATTGGCCAGTGGATTAAGTGGTTGACCACAGAGATGGGGAATAATGTTCTGGGGCAAATCATGATACTGGTAAGCCCGAAGCAGGATTATGACCCAATGTTGAAGTTGTTGGCATCGAAAGCAGTGGTTGAAATGATCCTTGTGGGGGCCAAGGTGAAGGCAAAACCCGCTCTCAAACAGCATCAGATGCTGCTGCTAGCCCTGCATCAGGCAGCCCAGAAGCATCAAGCACAGGACGAGGTTGCCAGCAAGGTGGGAGCACCTGTATCGACATACGATGGCAGCGATCCAGAAGACAGCGATGTTGGCGGCGATGAGGATGATGAGGAGACCAAGGAGCAACTCCAGGAGCAGATCAACCACACTGCAAGGAAGCTGGAGGAGTTGAATCTGCGACTGGGTCAGATGATGCCCCCGCTTGAGGAGAACGATCACCATGATGGCAACGGCGGTGAGGACCCAGCAGAGAGATCGAATATTCCGGGGGAAGATCATCAGCAGCGGAGAGACCCTGGGGCCATGAGACCTCCACAGGTTTACATCCCTGTAGCACCGAATTCATGGCCGCCTCCAGAGAGGAAGCCTAACCTGGCCAAGAATCTACAACCAGCTCCAAAGAAAGAGGAGCCTGTAAGCCCAAGAGAACAGCCAAGGAAGAAACAAGAAAAGACCAAACATCTGTCAACAGATTCTGACTATCTACCAGACCTGGAGCCTCTGCCACCAAAAGTCCTGAAGGTGACAATCTCGGGGGTGTACCGGTGTGTTGGAAAACCATGGGACATTGACTGGCATGCTCTGATAGATTACTCAAACCGGCAGTTGAAGATACACAACAGTGAGTTTAAAAAGACATTAAATAAGAAAGTTGGTATAGAGTATGAGATATTTGGAGCAGCAGAAAAGTAATTTACCCCAGAGAAGGGAGGAAGGCCGCGAAGAAGAAGCAGTGGCTATTAGTGGTGATGATACTGCTCATTTCACTATTCTCCATGTGATAGGAGCTGAGTACTGTCAAAGCACAGAGATTATATTATACACATGGAGATTATAGAGAGAGGTCTGCTGAATGCTAATGCTCTGGGCTATAGGAGGGTTATTCTCCATGTAGATGCATTGAGATCCGTTGGTCTCAGCTGGGAAGAAGCAGACAATGCAGCCCTCTCAGCAGTGACATACTTTCAGAAGAGATATGGGGGGTATAGCAGCATTAAGGAATATGTGATCATGAACACAGAGAAGCAGAAGAGAGCCTGTCGGGAGCAAGTGTGGAGGAAAATACAATCCCCAGCTGATGAAGGACCTAAGAAACTGCTCACCAGCGATCGGACGCCAGTGAAGGGGGAACAAGACCCAAGTAATCCCACAACTACGGTTACATCTGAAGAGAAGAAGTCTTTCAGTCACAGATTATATTCCTCCAGAAGAATACGCTAAACTAACCCCAGAGCAGAAGGACGCTCTCCGTGAGGCCAGAAAGTTACGCAAGGCCCCCGGAGAGCAGGAGAAATAATGGCACAAGGGGCGCGGGTTACTCTGGAGAATGTCTACCACAAAGGTGAGGACATCTGCACAGAAGTGGATGGGGAATCATATGTGGTGGATACCGGAGCAAGGGTGTCCATGACTCGCAGATGCCTCGAAACGATGGGACACCTACACTGTCGGATGGCAGATGGACGGGTGAGAAGAATGCCATTTGGGGTGTGGAAAGGGTTGGTTTGGATAAAAGGACCATCAAATCTTGTTTCATACCGGGACTTGAACTTGTTGCAGAAACCACGGAGCCAGCGGGGTTCGTGGAGGAGACGGCTTGAACAGCTGAAGTGTCGGGTGATCCAGATTGGGGTCACTCCACCAGTAACAGCAGAGGAAATATGGTATAAACCTGTAGATATTCCAGCTGTAACAGACCAGAAGATTAAGGAAAGTGATTTTTCCCCTGAAGGAAAAGAAAGATTACGAGCAATACTTGCAAAAACAGACCCAGCTCGCTTCAAGAATGATTGTGGAGATTTTGGTGAGAAACATGTACATATTATAAAGGGAGGAGTACACCCACCGGTTCGACAATATCCATTGAATCCAGGGGCAGTGCAGGAAATGGATCTTATTGTTAATGAACTGAGTAAACTAAAAATCATCAGAGAGGAACAGAACCCCATAACTAACAGTCCAATTCAAGCAGTGAAAAAGCCAGAGTCGGCTGGAGGGGGTTGGAGGCCAGTGATTAATTTCAAGGCTTTGAATCGTCGTACGGTGGCCAATAGAGCTAGCCTCATTAATCCACAAGGGGCTCTGAAAACGTTGCAAGTCAAAAAATACAAGTCCTGTATCGATTTGGCAAATGGATTTTTCTCTATACGACTGGCACGGCAGTCTCAAGGGAAGACAGCGTTCACGCACAAAGGGAAAGCTTATGTGTGGCAGCGGTTACCGCAAGGATATAAAAATTCACCAAACGTTTTCCAATCAGCGGTAATGGAGGTGCTCGACGGGTTGGATGTAACAGTCTATATAGACGATGTGTTCATCGCCGATGACACCGAGGAAGAACATCTGAACAAACTGCAGCAGGTGCTAGAAAGGGTCACCAAAGCTGGCTTGAAGATCAACCTTAAGAAGTGTCAACTGGGGCAATTCAAGGTAAATTACCTGGGATTCCAGGTGTCGACTGACTTGGGGTTATCGGATGGCTACCGAGAAAAGATAGATCAGATCACCCCACCAAAGTCAGAGAATGATTTACAGAAGATATTGGGACTTTGTAATTATGTAAGAGATCATGTTCCCTATTATCAGAAGTATGCTCGACCCTTGTATGCCTGCTTAAAGAAAAAGGAGGGTGACAAGGGGAAGATCGGCTTACCATGGCTATGGACAGCTGAAAATCAAGATGATCTCAAAAGACTGAAAAACGTGATCTAGGAAGCAGTACGACTCGAGCCGAGAAGCAGCGAAACGAAGTTGGTTGCAGAAATCAGTTGTGAAGATGATGATACCATAGTGAAGGTAACAAATGAAGGAGGTGGGATAGTAGCCTTGTGGAGCTATGTATTATCATCTGTGGAAAAGAAGTTTCCAGCTGAAGAAAAGGAATTATCAGTGTTGGCAAAGTATTGGAGGGCCCTGAAAGAACTGGCTCAAGGGCAACAAATCAAAGTCATCACGCAAAGTCAAGTGCATAAGTTCCTTAGGAAAGGTACTATCGAAGGGACTAAAGCAACAAATGCCAGATGGGGACGGTGGGAGGATATTCTGCTTGACCCTGACATGGAGATTGGTCCAGTTGAAATATCAAAGAAACCGGCAAAATTGCCTGAGACAAAAGATAAAGACTATGAATGGACGGTCTATACAGACGGTTCCAAAAAAGGCCGTGACGATGTTGCCTATTGGGGATTTATTCTCAAGAACGGAGACAAAGAAATCCTTCGTCAAAAAGGGAGAACAACAGGCAGCGCACAGACTGGAGAAGTCACAGCAGTGCTGGAAGCATTGTTGGAACTTGAAAAAAGAAAAATACTACGGGCCCGGATAATAACGGACAGTTTTTATTGTGCTCAAGCTTTGAAGGAGGATTTAGCCATTTGGGAAGAAAATGGCTTTGAGACAGCAAAGGGTAAGGGAGTGGCTCATCAAGACCTTTGGACTAAAATAGCCGAGTTGAGGCTAAACATGGACCTCGAAGTGGTGCATCAGCGAGCACATGTTCGAGAGGGAGCGCACTGGCGAGGAAATGATGAGGTGGATCGTTATGTGCAGCAAAGGAAAATAGTAGTTGTAGGTAGTGGAAAATGGGAAGAAACACCTAAAGGAAAGGTGGTCCCAGAAGATTCCGTGGGGAGTGTGGTGCAGGCAGTTCATGAGGAATTAGGCCATGTAGGCGTCATGCCCACACGGAGAGAATTGGAAAAGTTGCAACTCTGGATTCCAGAAAAATGGATTCGTAGGACTCTCAAAGACTGTAAAGTGTGTGGGCAATACAATGCAGGAAAGAGGGGACAGAGGGTGACGGGACTCACCATAAAAAGTACAATCCCATGGGGATCAGTATGCATGGATGTAGCTGGACCTATGGGAGTAACAGGGAAGAAAGGAGAAAAGTACCTGTTAGTTCTTGTGGACTCAATGTCGGGATATGTTGTAGTGAAACCGACAAGGAAAGCAAACGGCAGCAGTGTGGTAAGCATGCTTGAGCAAGCTTGCTGCCATCTGGGAGTGCCGAAAGAACTTCGTACGGACAACGGCACACACTTTCGCAATGCTCAAGTGGATCGTTGGTGTCAGGAACAAGGGGTGATTAGAGTTTATTCTCCTCCGTACACACCACAGGCCAATGGAGTGGTGGAAAGAACCATTGGGCTTGTGAAGGGCTGGATTGGTAAGAACGCGAACACGAAAGACTGGAGTATCTCGATCCTGAAAATGGTGCAAGCTCTGAATGACAGACAACGAGCTGACAGACCCTCCCCATCAGAGGAACTGAACAGACGGCCGTTTACGACACAGGAGGCGGGGCGGAGTCTGAACAATAAAGGGGAGGGACCAGAGCTGAAAGTGCCATTGCAGGTGGGACAACGCGTCTGGGTAAGAGCTCGTGACCATCCAGCTAAAGGAGCAGTGAAGCCGAAGTACGAAGTTACAGACATAGTAGTCAAGATTTTGGATAGTAATACAGTCCAACTGAAGAAGAAGGGAGTCCAGGGAGTGGAGCAACTTAAACCAATTCTAGATTAGAAGCAACCGAGAATTAGAATGGCTGGAAGAACACCCAACCTCCCACTCTACGTCAAGCTAGCCAACGTAAAAGGAGTGGTGGTTCTGCGAAGAGGGATGTCAGGGCTCTGGGCAGGCAGGGCTCTGGAGAAATTACATTGGGCTCAGATGGGCCTCCTGTCAGAAGAACCTGAACCAATACGTTGGTATGAAATATACAATCGCTGTGTAGTATGCAGTGACCCCACAGGATACAGGATTCAGTGGGAAGGGCCTGGGTGTGATAAACCAACTAGGTCATGTGGCGATCCAGGACTCAAGACTGAGCAAAATCTTGGTGCCGTAAAAGTGATGGATGCCCATGTATGTGGGAAATGCCGGGTTAAACGGAGAGCACAGCAACAGGGACGGCTGTTGTTAGTCGGCGAGGCAGACGGATGGCAAGTGAGACGCTTCGTTGATCCTTTACAGCCACTGAAACCAAATTGAAAGGATTTGATGCTTATCATTTTTTTGGTAAACTAAAAAACTATCCTGTGAGACCTGTTCCTTCTTGTTCACCCTTGGACATTTAACTGTGTCGAGGGCTACTATAATGGCGTACCAGTGAAGATCAGATGGGGGCCTTATTATGGTGATCCAATTCGTGAGCAGTATGTGGAAGTCTGGGTGGAATCACTTCTAGTCTGGACGAACAGCCCGCATCTGTATTGGCAAATCAGCAAACGTTAACAAGATCCTAAACGTTACGTGTTGGATAATCATACCCTACCCTTGGAAATCCGGTCCGATATCTGGTGGCCACCATACGTGCCGGGTACGCCTGTCCCTGCCTATGACCGCCAATGGAAACAGGGCACTGCATTACATCTCAGGGGAAGCGGTCCACTGTACTATGAGGCTGGCAAATTTGGAGTTTACTTCGATGAATGGGCAGATGCAAGTTTGCAAGGATTAATTGTGCCCGGTGTTGGGTACGATGAAGGACCCACTCCGGAATCTGTTTGTGTGCAAGCACATACTTGGAGGTACGCATGGTGGGGGCTGATCCCTGAACTTGCAAAATACCCTGGACATATATATATATATATATAACCAGCTACTCCAAGGCAGAGTCAGACGACAATGAGGAGGATCAAGATTGAGGTCAATGATCAGAGGAGTACCGGGGGTTAAGGGTCCCATTCCTTACTACCCCCATCATGGACCTTAACTTTGCCATAATCAACCCACCACTAGAACAGGAACATAGCTTATCATTGGATGATGATCAGCTGCCAGTGGCAACAAAGAAGCACCTACAGCCTACCAAGAAACAACCTAGGAACAGATCCCATAAGGGAGACAGAATGAACACGATTTGCCTCTTGTTTAAATGTATTTTTGCATTTTTAACCCCTTAACGCCTATTGTCGCGATTTACCATCAAACCACTTCTGCTTCAAAACAGCCAAAATAACATCTGTATTACTATTGCTTTGTTACATTAATAAAAGAATCTTCATACCTATCTCGCAGAGACAGTCTCTCAATCGGGTTAAATGGCGAACTTAACTTTGTCTCGACGTCCATCCAATCTACTCTGCTACCCATTGGTTTCCAGTATTTGGCTAATTTAGCCATTTCGAATGCTAAACCATATAATCTCGGGTCTGCCCAATCCTCCCGTCTCCTTAGGAGCACTTAGTGTACTCAGTTTGAGCCTTGCTTTCTTTCCTTCCCATAGTAACTGCTTAACTATATCGTCATATCTTAATGATAGCAGATGGTATAGTGACTGGTAACATCATAACTATGTAATTAAATTGAGGAGGTACTATCATTTTAATAATATTGACTTTTCCCCACAGTGTACATTTAATTTTTCCCCATTTTTCTAAATGTGTTTTAATTTTTTGTAGTACTGGGTTAAAATTAAACAAAGGCAACTCTCCTAGATCCTGGCAAAGTTTAATTCCAAGATACTTCATGCCTCCATGGACCCATTTAAATAAAAAAATTGCCCACCATTTATTGATAGCATGAGACAGACAATCCAATTAACTATGTTACCCGAGAGTTTAGAAAATGTATGGATGGTTTCCATCAAATGCGGTAAAGATGTCAGCGGGTCAGTCACCACAGCTAAAATGTCAACTGCATAAAGCAGCAGTTTGTCTTCCAGGCCACCGGCCTCAACTCCCTTAATGCCATTATTCACAGAAAATTCATCGAAAAACACTGGCAAACAACAAGGGGCTAAGAAAACAACCTTGACAGGTCCCTCAAGACAGGTTAAAAAATGCTGATATAACCCCATTGGTTACCACTGCAGCCTTTGGCTCCTTGTATATCTTAACTCATTGGGAAAGATGAGGACCAAATCCAAATTGTGATAAAATGATAAAAAGAAAGCTCCATTCCACCTTATCAAAGGCCTTTTTGGCATCTAAAGAAACAGCAGCTACTGGTACATTTTCAGATTTACTCAGCCACATTAAGTGTAATAATTTTCTTATATTATCGGAGGAGGATCTGTACTTCATGAAACCCACTTCATCAGAATGTATCATGTTGGGTAAAACTTGTTGTAGACGTAAAGCCAATATTTTTGTTAAAATTTTACAATCCATATTGAGTAATCTAATTGGTTTAAAGTTTGATGGGTAAGTTATATCTCTATCCTTCTTGGGGATTAGAGATATCAAGGCTTCATTAAATGTTGGTGGAGCATAACCCTTTTCAACCTCTTGATAAACCTTCTGCAAAACTGGAGCAAGAGTGTAAACATATACTCTATAGTATTCTACAGGAAACCCATCATTACCTGGTGATTTCCCAGTTTTCATTTGTAAGACAGCTCTCTTTATTTCTTCTTCACTTATAGGTGACTCCAATTCCTCTGCTTGATTGGGGTGCAATTTGGGAATATCAATGTTGGAAAACACCAAGATTTAATTTAAAATTATATCTTAATGGATAGGAGAGGAATGCAAGTTCACACCTCTCTGTTTACTAATTGTCATATTGCAATTTACCATGCCTATTAGATGTGGATGGGGTGGGAGTGCAGGCGGTCCATCTCAGATATCCTGTTGACATATTTATATTTATTCATGGTCCTCAGACAATGGATCCTACTGACTGGGGTAATCCCCTGACTTTTCATCTATAGACACCAGGAGGTTGATATGTTATGAGTCACAGTGAAATATTTACTGCAGGTTTTTTTTCTCCCAGTATGGTGCAGACAATTGTGTTTCACCCAGGATGAATAGTAATAACTCTAGTGCACCTCACAGTCTTAACAAAGATATGTTTGTGATGGTGAGAGCAGTGAGAGACAGAACTAGCACTTCAAAGTTATGGGCTTTGAAACCAGATGCTAAAAACAGCTGAAAAGAATTGCATAGTAATATTTCTTAGTGAATCCCCAATAAGAGCATCGCATTTCACATGAAACATTTGATCATGAGTCATATAAAAATGGAAAATCTGGTTCATTTACAATGGTTTACATGGCTTTGACATAAAGTCATACTACATTACAGTATAATAAGCAGTGTCAGACTGCAGTAAACTACATGAGGTCTGGGAGTTTTGATAGAGGAAAAGATTGGTTCTTTAAGCCTCATTTTTACTACCGCTGCATCATTGCTAAAACAATATAAGTTTGAAATAACTCATGCAACCATCTGCCTGACAGTTTCAAAGAAAACGATCAGTGGCCTGAAACCAGCATCTGTCATAATGACTTTAAATCAAATGACCCACAGCGTCTGCCTGTTAAATTACATTGTGTGTGTGTGTGTGTGTGTGCGCGCGTGTTTTTATGTGTGATCTGCTATACTTCTACCAAACTACCAATCTTAATATCTATTCCAGACACATCAGACAAGGCTTTTCAGTGTGACATGTTTATGCATATGAGCTGATATTTAACAATTTATCATGAATGACATTTTGATGATAACATGCACAAACAATGACACCAGATGATATGTAAATTAAAGTGCCCTGTTGACATTTCCACATTTAAGCTTTAGCATTTTCCTCCATCATGGAATGAATGGTCTATTTCATGAGCATTATTTAGACTGCATTTCTGTAAGGAAGTGTGTGCTGTGACAGTGAGTGAGTGAAGAATCCGCATCACTCACAATTCTGTCTGTTTTAATATCATTTCCTGGTAATGATCTTGTTTTGAGGACGTATTCAGGTCCTTTCAGTTTTTTGTTTGTTTTTTTGTTGTTTTTTACATTTTATTATGATGCAGCCTTCTGCTAAAATAATAATAAAGAATCCCTCATTAGTTTACACTCAGTACCCCATAATGACAAAGTGAACAGAAAAAATGAAATAGAAAAGCTACAGTCATTGATATAATGCATTGCCTAACCCCTGAGCCGAACCCTAAACCATCACAGCTAAATGCACTATCCCAACCCTAACCCTAACCTGAACCTTAAAACCAAGTCCTAACCCCACAGCTCTTTGAAGGTGAAAGGCCAAAATGTCCATATTCTGCAATTCAAACTGGTCCTCACAAAGATAGAAATACACTACTATTTGGGTTTGAGAAAACACCAAAGGCCATTCTAAGGCTCATAGCACCACCTGCTGGAATCCATTTTTTTCACGTCTGATGACGTCTGTTGAAAAACAGATAAAAGGTATAAAAGGTGATAGAAGAAAGAGTAATGACCCTTTTTTTTTTACATATACTGATATGGAAAAAATAAATAATTGGAAAACAAATGGAACAGCTTTGAACTTAATTCAACCTGTTAGACAATCATCCAAAGGTCATAGAATAAAATAGACATATGTTCTGACAACATGGTTTCTTAGTAAATGTGTCAAGTAATATGATTATTTATGATTTGTGAATGCAACATGACTTAACATGATGCATGCTATACTAAAACAATTCATGTTGCTTAGAAGGTTGGCCAACCTTTGTTTAGGTTAGTGGTGTTGATAGTGATAGATGTACCAAAATCCAACATTTGAGCCCTTTTGACAATATGTGTTACATAACATTCTCTTTTTTACAAGGTTTATTTCTCAAAACAAAATGAAAAAGATTGGCACAAACCTTGTGGAACATCCAAGACCATAAAATATAACAGCCATAATAACCCTTCACTTTTTGATAATACACAACCATAACATTTAACAGTAGCCATTAAATATAAATATCTTAATACCCAAGGATCACATTTGTTTTAACCTCTTGAATGGAACTGTAGTATGATCCATCATCTTTTTTTTGAGAATACCACATATTTTAACCAAATATTTGGGCCTGTTTTTCAAAGCAAAAACATGACATTTTTAAATATTTAAAGTCAGACCTGATCCAAATTGATAACTGTTTTCACCCAGAGGAGCATCTTCAGTTTAGGAGTGGTTTCATTTGATACTCACTGAACTATTACAACCTTCGTATAAGGTCTGAATTGCTGGTTTAAAATAACTACCAAAGCCAACGAGTTCTTAAAAGTACTGAATAAAAAGCTTGACAATGTTGAAGGCTATCAACTATCTATCTTTGGTATTAAAGGAATAGAGAGAATAAGTCCTTGAAACAAAGTTCAAGGTTTCCTATAGTTTCTCAGTCTGATTTGCTTCCTTGACTTGCTTCACAGATTACACTGCTTAAACCATTGCTTCCAAGGGAGTTATCATCTTATTATTCAGAGATACTGTTTTTATTTCTCCAAGTTATATGCTGGTCACAAATTATGTTTTGATTCCTCACCTGTTGACTTTGCAAATATAATATAAAGAAATATAGCTGTCCTCCAGCTGCGTCATCTGGGAACCTCCTCTGTGACCACAGAACTTCATCCTAGGTAGTTTAAGGCATCACTGACTCACATGATGTCTGGTATACTTTTCTTAGGAGCTTCAGTTCTCCTATGGTTTTCTCTGCCAATGGGGATGCTGTTCATTTGATCTCCTTCTTCTGGCTGCTCATTTTTTATACATGGGCATCAACACTATAGTTCATTTCCAGCAAAAAAACCCTGTTGTGTTGTGTAGTGTTTTTCTACTCCACCCACTCAACTTAGACATGTCGACGGAGCACCGCCCATCTGTTTTGGTTCTACTGTCATGTGACAAGCAACTAAATGTTCTGAAATGACAATAAAACACCTCCGTGTTTTTGCCTTGCTCTTACAGACGAATACGATTTATTACAACCCAGTTTCCTTCACAATTACATCTTCCGACTTCAATCAGGTCTGACCATAGACCGCATTTTTACGGTCTATGGGTCTGACGCAGAATAATATTTTGAAACGTTTGAGCGGAAGTAGTTTTTTTTGTAGCTTTCCTGAAGGTTCCTGAGTGGAGATGAATTTCTCACGTCTCACTTGTTCTCGGTGATTAAAGATGGAATCGTCGGGAAAGGTGTCCGGCCAGGCATCCAGTGTTGAGCATGACGGTACGCTGTCCCCTGCCGATGTGGACACCGCAGTGCTACTGCTGGGAGCGGGAGTAACAGCCGTTACACATCCGTTGCTGTATGTGAAGCTGCTAATACAGGTAGCTCCCGTCGCTAGCTGTGTTGTGTCTGACTCGCTCAGACGATCAGTGCATTAATACGGACCGGTTCTGAGCATGTTTTCTGCACATGTGCAAGGCTGGATGAGGGAATGAGGGACAGGCAGGGACAGGTAAACACTTAGGATGCGCGGTGGACGGCTGTGAAAGAACAAGACATGTTCGTGGAAAAAAAGGATAACGGAATGGATTGACAGAATCTTACTAGATGCAAAGCGTTGTGGACAGGGTGAGATGAAAAGAAAATAGCTTAAATGGGTCTGACAAAACATGACAAAATGAAAGGAGGAGGAAAGGAAAGCAGCGGGAGACGTCTCACAGAGCCATACTGAGAGGTTTTAATGTGAAGCTGGAGCTTGTGTTTGAAGTGGGAGAAGGACTTCATGAAATCACAAAAAGATAGTTTGAAACATCTTAAACAAAAAATTTTAATCTTGTGTTTACTCTGATAAAGTCACACATAAGGGAATTAAATTATGAAGTGGTGACATTTTAAGTTTGAATGTTAAAAACACCTCTGTGGTTATTAGTCAACATTAACTGATATGGTTTTTTTTTTAATGGCCGATGCCGATATTTGGAGAAAAGAGCGGATGGTTACTGATATTTGCATTGGGTGAAATACAACAACAATAATAAAATAAATAAAATAATATAATTATAATAATATAATAATAATACAATTTATAAAATATGAATAAATAAAAATAAAATAAAATAATAATAAATGGGCAATGATAGGCAAAATGATTAATTTGATGATAATAACAAATTTAATGTATGACAAGAAAGTGACACAAGCAACATTAAAATGTACGATTACAAAAAATAAACACAAATATCAGCTTTGTTCAATTGGTATGGGGCCTGTATGCACACTTCTCCTCACAACATGAGCAGAGTTCACAACAACCTTTTAAAAAATCAGAAAAAACAACCTCCCAGAAATGTCACTCCAAAAGAGATTCAACTGCAGACATTTTTGCATATCAGCCTCATGAGTGCAGACATCACCCAATGACATTTATCTCAAAGTTCTTAAATATTTGCGGAATTATTCGGCCGAGTGATTAAATTGTTTATCATTAATCATGACTCAGGAACAGATGATTGTGACCATGTTTCCTACAACTGCTGTGTTTAACCTCAGTCGTTGCCTCCAGGTGGGACATGAACCTCTTCCCCCAACTGTGGGAACGACAATGTTTGGAAGAAGAGTGTTGTACTTGCCCGGCTTCTTGTCCTATGGTGAGTGATGTTTGATTGTACGACATATTGTTTCACGGGATGTGAATGAAGAACGGCTGACAGGAGACAGCTTTGTTTTCAGCACAGTACATTGTGAAGGTGGATGGAAAGAGGGGGCTCTTCCGTGGCCTCTCGCCTCGTATCGTATCCAGTGCCATCTCCACTTTGGTTAGAAGCAAAGTGAAACAGGTAAGACTCAGACTGTACACATATCATTACAGTGGAACAGGTAATTAGCTAATATGAAGGTGGATCCTGATGTGTTTTCAAAATATTTGGTATTCATAGCTGCCATTTATAAGTTAGGAAGTCCCAGAGATTTGGTTTAACAGCAACAAAACACAATCCAAAGCTACACAAACTCCAGAAGTCTTTGCAGAGTAAAATCCCTGTTGAGTCATAGTTCTCTCTCGGGCTAGCACTAGCCAGGTTCTAACCTATAAATGACCAAGCACTGGACTCAGTTGAAACCACACTTATTCTGATTGACTCCTGATTAGCTCCTGACACACCAGGAACCAGATGAATAAAAGTCTGTAGATTTTTTGTAGATTTAAACCTTCTATGCACATGCATGCACTCTGTTTTCATCAGTTTTATCAAGCCATTTCTATTTGTGTGAATCCCACTCCTCATGGACCTGGGCACACATGAACAAACCCATACTACTCTCCACAGTGAGCCATCAGTGGCTGCAGACATGCCCTCACTCACCTGCTTGCATATCAGAGCCAGTTTCCAGACCTGGCAGTGAAACAGACGCTAAAGAGGAAGTGCAGGTTCAGCCATGACACAGAACCGTGGACTTTACACAATACAACACATTACCAAACATCAGACACTGAATTAGAAACGGACTTCACATGCTTCATAATAGAGAATTTAAAGAAAAGAAATGAGATCAAGTCTCCAGTGTAAACAAACAGAAGACAAATGATGATCTATACAATGATCTAAACTCTGTCTTGAAACAGTCAGGTGCAGTGAAAGAGGATAATGATTCCTTCTGTTCATCCTAGCTATTGATGGAAATTATTATCTGAAGATTATATGAGGCTCCATTAGACAAATTTAGTAGTATCTGTTAGAGAATAGCCTTTCAGCGATACTGTTACTCTGTTACAGCTCAGCATGAAAACACTCTTGAGGGAAATTGATTTAACAGTGTAGTTTACTGTATGTGTGTAGCTGTCCACACATTACTGGTCTGGATCCATCTGTTGTACAGTATGCGCCACCTGAAGGCTGGTTGGTTCATGTGAGTTAATGCTGCATGAGGCCCATTATGTATGGTGTGTGATTAACAGGAGAAGGTTGTTTGAAAGAATTGAAAGGTGCAGGTATGTAAGTATGGTCAAAGTCACTGGACTTGTTTCTTTAGCAGGTGGAGCTTGCATACAAGAGAGATGACCTGCAGATGTCTCTGCAGAAAGTGGTCAGAGAGGTGAGAGGTCAGCTGCTCCGGCATTACATGAAAACAACAATCCTGACTTCCTTCATTTAGAGTCAAACCTGAGTCGAAGTGATACAACTGCAATGTCTCGTTTGAGCTTCCTTCTGTTGCACATGTTAAATGTTTCATTATGAAATTAGACTAACCAGGTCTCAGACAGTTGTCACTTTAAGATTTGAGACTTAGGCAGTCACTTAGATTTGCACTCACTCATTCGTCAACAATCGACAATTTCAGATGAATACATTTTGTTGATATTAGATTGTATTTTATTCAGCCAATTGCTTGTGTCAATTTAGCTTTGTTCCAATTTAAAGAGCAAAGGTTTGGCTTCGTTATTAAACCACAAAAAGAGATCAGTTGAAAAAAATACTACAGTATTTCAAACTAGTACCAAAACATTTGGACAGAGTGTTAGGGCCACCTTGAGTAAAAACATTACCTTCATAAACATATCATAAACATTAAAGCCCTCATTTTATGAGAATAAAGATGTCATTCTGCCTAATGGAAACCTACAAATCGAGGGCAGTTGCCTGTCAACCACTGTTTGTCTAAGCTGCCGTGGCACACAGTCAACAGGTCATATCACCTTATCTTGACTGTTAAATGATAGCCAAATTCCTCCTCCACAAAAAAGACAGTTTCCTCCAAGTGGTGATGCACCAAAAGATTCAGTAGTTCCTCATTTGTTGCATATACTGAAGGACACCTTCACAAGGTGCTGCACATCCCTCATTTTAATGCATAATGCATTAAAACGTTCTCATAATATTACCACTTCCGCCCCAAAACTCGTCACAGCAGGTAATGTCTCACCAATCACAAAAAAGTAGAGTGTTTTCTTTGACCAGCCTTTCACACCAAACTGTCTCTTCAACTTGTTTGCTCTCTGCAGACCACACATGAGATGATCATCCAGTGCCTGTCCAGACTAGTCACTCATCCTTTCCATGGTATGTCCCCATTAAAACTCTGAAAGTGGATTCTGGATTCTGGCTTAATCTACTAAAGCAATGCCACAACCAAACTGATGCCTGTAACCACATACTTTCATTATTGATTAGTTGTGAAACTATTTATTCTTTTTTTAAACAATATTGTTATTATTTTTTTAACTTTTACAAGAAAAGGTTGAATACATAATGTTGTTCACAGGAATGAGAAGCAAAACAGGCAAACAAACAAACAGAACAAGATGAATTGAAAACAGACAAAAACCAAAAAAAACCAATACAAACGTCAGCTCCGATCTAGCTATATAAATAATATTCGGGGTTACAGTAAAAAAATATACAGTATTAGCAGTCAAGAAAATCCCTGCAACATTATATTACAGACACCAGGCTCTACATAGTTCAAATAGGGTTCCCAGACTTTATAGAATTGGTCTTTTTAAAAATGTAATATGCATGTAATATATTCTAATGGCACTAGATCAAACACTACGCCTTGCCAGCCTTCAACAGTTGGTACTCTTTGATAGGTTGGTTCTCTGTCTCCCATATATATGTCAGTGTAGCCTAATTTACATGGTCAGGGCTCTCCTTGTGGCCCCCCTACATACATTCAGACCTGAACATCTGGATTCACTCAACTTTCTTTTGCTAGAATAAAAACATTCCTCTGGTAGAGTTTCTTCACTATGGACTCATCCTTACACTCTGTCATTGATCCATTGTAACAAAATATTCTCCCTCGCTGCATAAGTAAGAATACAATACAGCCTCTTATTATGTTTTGAGGTTAAACGTCGACTTGGGAGGCCCAAAATAAGAAACACTGGGTCCATCTCCAGTTTTAAACCAAATATCTTCTCCATTTCAAATAATACATTAGACCAATACATTTGCAGTTTCCGACATGACCAAAAACAATGCCTTAGAGTACCAGTTTCTATCTTGCATTTAAGGCACATAGGTGAGTGAGTAGAATTGAAATGATGTCTGCGGTTGGGGGATATGTGTATTCTATGTATAATTTTTAACTGCATTGCTTGGGCACGATTGCAAACTGAAATTGATTTGGCATGTCTCCAGACATCCTTACATTCTTCATCATCAATTATGATGTTTAGCTCCTTCTCCCATGTGCCTTTAAACTTCTGCAACCTCATCATGGGTGTGAGGAACATAGCTAAACTTATGGATATCTCTCTATGTGTTAAAGAATAATAATTTCTCAACAGGAGAGCTTTCCTGGTTCTCAACTAATGTAGTACTGTGCAGGATATAATGCCTTATCTGCAGATAGTGGAAGAAGTCATGTCTGGGGATAGAATATTTCTCTATCATTTGTTCAAATGTCATAACCACATTATTAGAGAGTAAATCCCTCAATCTATGAGCACCATTATCCCTCCATTTTACAAAACCAGTATCAACCATCCCAGTCTGGAAATCAGGATTATTCACAATAGTGAAGAAAACAGATGTGAACTTTGACCTTCCCTCAAGTGGACATACTAATTGCCAGGCCTTAACTGTATTAAGCGTAATTGGATTGCTACAACTCAGTTTGATATTTTTTAATTTCTTACAACAGTAAGAAAAACAGTAAAGTCTTAAAACAGTAAGTTCCTTAGTGGATACTTTGAAAGGGAAGCTTCAACTCCCAACCAAATAGAATGAGATGTTTATGACCCAGTCATAGATATACCTCATGTGGGTACACAACTGATATGTTCTGATATTTGGTAAGTCCAGACCCCCTACAGAACCTGGCAGTTGCAATGTAGCCATCTTGAGTTTGGGTCTGAGCTTACTCCATATGAAAGCACTTAGCCAGCCATTCAGGTCTTTTATCACCCTATTTGAAAATATCACCAGAATCATTTGGATGGGATATAACAGTCGAGGTAATACATTCATTTTAACCAAAGATATACGTCCTCTCCAGGAGACAGATAAAGAGTTCCATTGGTCCAAATCCTGCCTCATCCTCTCAAACCAAAGAACAAAGTTGACTTTATACATTTGCTTAAATTTAGGGGTTACGAATACACCTAAATATATCACACCTGCAGGAGACCACTTAAAGGTAAGGCAGCAGGTATTGACTTAAGGTTCCCAAGTGGCATGGCTTCAGACTTGGTCAAATTAATTTTATACCCAGAAAATTTGCTAAATGGATCAATAATGTTCAGTAGAGCTGGTATTGATGTCTCCGGATTGGAGATAAATATAAAAACATCATCTGTATACAAACTTATCTTGTGCTCATAATAATCAAATAGCAGGTGTCAACCTCCACTAAGGGTTCAACGGCAACAGCAAATAAGAGGGGCAACAAGGGGCAGCCTTTCCTCGTTCCTCTATACAAAGGAAAACTCTCCAATTTAAGCCCATTAGTCAAAATAGCCGCCTGAGGGGTATCATACAGAATTTTGACCCACCTAATGAAATTATCCCCTAGACCAAATTTATTTAAAGCATAAAATAAATAAGCCCATTCTACCCAGTCAAAGGCTCTCTCCGCATCCAGAGAAAGCACTACACCATCAATATCTTTTTGCTGGAAAACCTGAATTACGTTAAGAAGTTGCCTGACATTGTTACAGGAGTTACGGCCTTTTATGAAACCTGTTCGATCTTCTTTTATGATTTTAGGCGGGAGATCTTCAAGCCAAGTAGCTAGAATTTTTGAAAGTATCTTCCGGTTGACATTAAGAAGAGCTATCAGTCTATAAGAAGAACAAGACTGTGAGCACTTACCCTTTTTCAGTATGAGAGAAATATTTGCTTCTCTTCGAGTCTGAGAAGGTATATCATGCAAAAAAGAATAATTAAACTTGCCGAGCAATTGGTCTGCTAATAAATCACGAAATTCTTTATAAAATTCGCTGCTAGACCCATCAGGTCCAGGGGCTTTTCCGTTTTGTAAGGATTTTATGCCACTCAATACTTCCTCTCTGGAGATGGGAGCATTGCGTTTGGTTTGCTGCTCAGTTGATATAGTGGGCTAATTAAACTGAGAGAAAAATTCTCCATTAATTCAGGTGCATCACATGGTTGTTCAGATGCAGACTGTATGATAGACTGTGTGTGAGGATCCTATGTGGCAGCAACCGCCCCAGGGCGTCGGGTCAGGACGCTTTTTATGTTCAGGTGTGCTTTAAGGAGAGGCAGAGTCCATAATAAAGTTCAACTGTTTATCTGAGTTTGAGGATGTGCAGAGTGATTTACAGTGCATGGTTTCTGAAACACAATCACAACAATACAGATTGATTAGAAATAAAATACAACTTAAATAGAAAATACACTTGAGCTACATGTTCTAGCTAGATAATAACTGAAATGCAGCAACTGCAGATTAGTAATGATTTCAGATCAACATTAATGAAATGAAATGAATGAGAAGGAATAAGCATGAATCAGCAGTACTCCACATTCTTAGATACAAATTAGAAGGACGTATCTTTACTGTTCAATTAACATTCACCATGAGATATTTAACCAACAGAGATTAGCAATACAGCAACATAAACTTCACTGATAAATGCCAGTTTGCAGTTAGCAAATCATATCAGCTATTCATGCAATTTAAACATTCACAACAGCGAAAAACGACTCTTTAACGACCTAAATACACTCTTAATAATTCCAACAGAGTGCAACGTAAAGTAAAACATCACCACTCACAGTTCAATGGACGCACGCACGGCAGATAATTCAGATGATCGTCACTCTGCACCAAGTGGTCTGTGTATGGTGCGTTCAATTACTTTACAGTTGTGGCAACAATAACAAGAAAAGGGGCATGCACAGAGATAACCTTTTGTACACAGACAATCTACAATAAAATTGTTTAACCCTTGGATGCATGTCCTACCAATACCTACACTCTTCCAAGAATCAATGTGTTTTTGCAATAAACTTAAGACATTTATTTAATTTTGGTTAAAAATGATGGTTTTTATTATATTTTCAACAAAAGAGTGATTTCATTTTTGACATGTTCATTTATCACTTTTTATTCACATTTATCACAAAATCAATCAATCAAGTATCAAAAAATGTCAAAATCCATAAGTTGACCCTTGAGATTCCATAGGAAATGTTTGGGTCATTTTTGGTCCTGCTTATGGAAAAGTGGGGTAGTGATAAAAAATTCTTCAATTTGCTTCAATTTCTTAAAATGTATGAAAACTTTAAATAAAATGCAATGGCCTCATGTCACAAACTTGTTTTATGAGGAATACATGGAATATGAAAATATAAATCCTTTTAATTTCAAAGATTTTGAAGAATAACAACCTTTGGGGTCATTTTTGACCCCGCTTATGCTTCTAAGGGTTAAAGGTGTCACTTATGAACTTATTATCATATATGTGATTATTCTGAGCATCACAAACGGCAGCAATAGATTGTGATTCAGATCTTTTTTTGGTAAGGTACGCTACATACTTTACAGGTTTATTCCCATGTTCATAAAATCTTTTTCTAGTAAATTTACATTTGGTCTCTTCATCTTGCATAAGGAGGTTATCTAAGGTTGATCTAACTGCAGATATTTCTCGCAATAAAGCAGGAACTGGAGAGTACATATGTTCTTTCCTTTGTTTTACACTTAGTCATTAACAGATTTTGTTTCCTCATTTTTTCCCGCTGTTTGCTGGCTGAAAATGAAATAATAACCCCTCTAGTATATGCCTTAATAGTTTAATAGTTTAAACTCAGTATTAAAATAGGATACAAAGGTATGGTCCTTTAAAATAGTTGTATTCAGTCTCCAGTATTTTACTCTGGTTCCCATACCTTTAAGAGAGAGATCCAGCACTACATTGGCATGGTCTGAGATGACAATACTGCCTATTAAACAAGACAAAACTGAATGTAAGGAGAGTCCAGGTAAAATAAAAAAGTAATCAATCCTAGTATGACATTTATGGGGAGCAGAAAAAAGTGTACTCTTTATCTGAATTGTCCTCCATACATCAACAAATCCTAAATCCACACATACAGAATTGAGTGATTTAGCTTGCAAAGAAAGAGGTGAAACTTTGTGGGGGAGTCTATCAATAAGGGGATTCAGTATACAATTAAAATCCCCACCCACTATGGAAATATCTGAGTGAATCTCTGAGAAATCTAGAAATATTTTAGTTATAAAATCAGATGGGTGAGCAGGTGGGTTATAAATATTCAGTATAGAAATAACTGTACCTTGCAGGACCCCCTTGATTATAACATATCTACAACTATGAAACTATTTATTCAACTAGTGATTATGTTTCTTCATTTGACAGTTATGTCAGTGCGTTGCATGGCCCAGTTTGTTGGCAGAGAGGTCAAGTACAGGTAAGACTCTGCATAATGCTGCACACATGCCACTGTATTTCCTGTAAAGCATCTCAACATCATTAGTTGTGATATACTAAAGTTCCTTCAATCCTTCAGATGTCTGTGACCTCTGTGATGAGTATGATTGCATTTTCTCTGGCGTCTTCACAATAAAAGCCTATTCAGCTTTTTAATGTAGCAGCAAGGATAGGACTGTGGTGAGTGAACAGTGAGACAGCTTCATGTTTATGCTTTTGCTTCTGTCAGTATAATGCATGGGTACATCCTGTGTGGGAATAGCAGGCTCCGCCACCATTCATAAAAAACAGAGTTAGATTTATCCACCAAGTATACATACAAGTACTGTGCATACACAAGCCATTTGGCTCTGGCAGTCGGTGTCTCTCTAGCAATATGTTGTGAACAAACAATGCAAAACAAAGATAGAGAAAATACAATAATCTGTATACAATACAAATATAACAAAAGTGCAACAAAATGGGTACTATGCAAGTTATATACAAAAATAAATGTATATAAAGTACAGAGTGGAGAGCAAACAACAGTACTATGAATTGCAGGTACGCACATACAGTATATACAGATGTAATTTCAGAAACACACTGAATGGCTATTGCAAAAAAAAAATGCTGGCTATTAATATTATCAAAACAGGATGTAATATTGAAATATTCAGGATTATAACTCTGTGCCCACATAACTTTGAAAATATGTGTGTGAACAAGCAAAAAGAGCCTGACTGCGTAACACAGACATATGCTGTCTGATAAGGAAGAAGAAATTACAGTAAAAGCCAAAATGTTTGGGGTCCATTATTCTCATAACTTGGCCGCAGGTCTGATATATACCAACTAAATGGACCACTTTCACAAACATTTCTGTCAATTGTTTGTGTTAGATATGGTTACTGTTGTACATGTTAATGTCACATTTGCAGTGGGATTTTCAGTTGTGTCATCAAGATTTTTACAGAGGAAGGAGTTGCTGGATTCTATGGGTGAGCCATAAGCATCATTCATGAGTTCATGTCGACCTAGATCTTTGACCCCCACAAGTCTAAAAGGGTTTTGTTGTGTGTTTGCAGCGGTCTCATCCCCCATGTGCTGGGAGAGGTCCTCTTCCTGTGGTGCTGCAACCTCCTGTCTCACTTCATTAATACCTATGCTGTAGATGAAAGTGTAAGTCCATGCTTCTCACACATTCTAACATGCCACGGTCTTTTAACAAGAGAAAGGAGGGTCGAGAGCACGATGATAGCATCATTTGTATTGTTTAGATGTATCTCATTATCCTCACTCATTCACAACGACCTTGTGTATGCTACAAAAAAACATCATTGTTGAGACTGACACATATCTTCTCAGAAACTGATATTCTCAGTGGGTTAATTGTATTTTAATTCAGTTCACCTCAAATTCAGAATGGTGTAAAATATTTTATGACTCATGTTCAAAGACAGCAGAAATTTTCTTCTATGTCTTCACAGCAATATTTGTCCAATCACATCTTACCACCGTCTGTGAAGCTGTAGGAAACATGGAGAAGAAAATAGGAAACTATAATAAAGAGTCAGATCTGAGATCAGAAAAAATACCAAATGCTGAATCGGCATTCATCTAACATAAAATTTGGATGACAATAGTGTGAATTAAGAGAACATTTTGGGGTTTATATAAATACAGTATAGTGGCACTGGTTGCACAGCAGCCTCATCAATAATTAACAAAATGACCACCTAGGAGAACATTCATTATACAGTTGTAAGTGCTTTCAAGTCTTGTTAATTCTTCAGTTTGATTAAACCAAATTTTTCTATTTCTCTTGCAGTTCGGTCAGGCCTCAGCAGTAAGAAGCTATACTAAATTTGTCATGGGTGTAAGTTCAGTGTTCACATTGTTATTCAACACCTTTCTGTCATGTTTCATTACTTCAGATTAATGCAGTGTGTTTTTTTCTAGATTGCAGTGAGTGTTCTAACATATCCCTTCATGTTGGTGGCCGATCTGATGGCACTCAACAACTGCGGGTGAGTCCAACTTTCACACGTTCTTATATCCACCTGTTAGTCATCAGGAATTTTCATGTGGATGGATATTTTACTTTTCATAGGCAGGACTTTTTACTTTCTACAGTTACACATAGCAAGTATTTTAGATAGATTCACACACATTTAGAATTAATACATTTAAATTTTGATAAACAAAATACAGAATTTCATTTATTGCAGTGTGCAGAAGGCTTTTAAGCAGCAGTTAGACCTTCATGCTGGAAAATAAAGTTTACAGAGAAAATACCTGCCAAATTTTCTTTTGTAGGTCTGCTCACAATCTCCATATTTCTGACATCCTAGCTACAGTCTGAAGAGTCTGATTTGTTGTGCTATGTGTTGTCAGTCTGGCTGCAGGTCTTCCTCCTTGTTCTCCCATCTTTAAGTCCTGGCTGCACTGCTGGAATCACCTGAGCCACCAGGTACTCGCTCTACCAATCCTGCTCTCTTCATTACTACAGACTTCAGTCGACTTGAGCACATTTGGTGATGCCTAAGGACACAAAAAGAGAGGACACAAGGGATGTGGTACAAAGATAGAGAGAGAGACCAGGAAGTGTTATATAAACTCATTACTGTGACTATTCAGTCACTGTCAGACTGGTTGTGATGCTTATAAGTGTAGCAATGTTATTAGTAATAACAGCAGCATTGATTGCAGCATTAATGATAATGATAATAATAATAATAATAATAGATGAATAGTCCGATTTTGATCCTGCAGCTACAGGGTCAGATATTGCTGTATGTCTTATATAATTGAAAGGTGCTTCTGGAATAGTTATGGTTCACTAAAAGCACAAACAACACTGCTGGAATGAATGATTGCAATATGAAGTAAAAATAAACACGATAGGCATTATTACACACTCCTCACACATTTCATTTCTGCAGTATGGCTTCAGTTTACCCTCACCATCTGCATCTGTCTCTAAAATGTGCGTATGCATTGGTCAAAGTCTGCATACATGTACACACATTTAAAATCAGGTTTATTTTCATAGATCCCAGCTTTTGCATGGGAATTGGCATAGGCCTCATTCAGACCCCAGTTTGTGCAAAAGAAACAGTTATATTGTCACTGAGAGACTGTGGGTTTGTTTGTTACCACGCTTCATTACACAGTGAGTGGGATGCTGGCCTTCCACTGGGACAGATTTGTTTGTAAAAACCTTTTGCTTTAAAGCTGCAGTAGGATTGTCCGTCACTGCTAAGAGTGATGTGAGTGACACTACAGGCACAAAACCAGTGTTGTAATAAAGGTGGGGAAGGCTGTTTTACATTAAATGACACCGAGGATTAAGAACTGGCTGCCCCTCACACCAGTCATTGTCATAGAGTCCCGTAGTTAGGTCTGTATTATTAAATGGGTAAGGTTCAACATATCCAGGATGTATTTTCATTTCTGGGCTATATAACTGCAGTCTCACCATTATACAACAGTGTTTATTAACTCACATAAAAGGGGTAGGGGTTGCAGCAGATGAACAGTCATAAACATGAACAAGTCATATTAGACAACTATGAAAAAGTTAAACACATAAGGACAGTTGGAAAAGCATTGCTAACTTTGTGAATTAAATTTATAATATCACCAACGGTGATGCTATTTTCCAAGTGAGCTGGTCCGATTGGTCCATTGGTTATGTTGAACATAACATGCTCTGCAGAAGGTTAGCAGTTCAGCATCTGTTACCATGGGGAATTTTTTAAATTTTTGTATTTGTTGTTTATTAACCTTAAGTTACCTCGCTAACCACAAATCCTGCATCGTAGAACTTGCCTAGGGTTTGTTTGACATGACACACACTTCTTCACACACCTCTTCTGTCAGGGCTACCTTTTCAGAGGATCTAGCTTCTTTTTCCGTCGGGTGCCTGTGACTTCCCCGCCCTCCATCGAAGACTGACATCATCATCATTACCTGCTGGGGCATTTGTTGTCGTCCTGCTCAAAGAGATGACTTCCAAAGACAACCTCCCCAGCCTGCCTGTCAGCCTGAGCTTCTGTGATCCATATGTAGCTGGAGCAGCAGAGATGCAGCTATTGGAGTGCCAATGAACTTTTGGTTGCAGGAATTTCACATGGGATCAGTGGGCTGTGGAGGATATGCATGGATTTTTTCTTGTACTGCACTTCTACTTTACGTCAGACATTTTGAAATCAAACTCTGCAGAGAGTTGGGTGTGTTTTCTGCCGCAGATATCAATCCATTTACATTTTGAGAGTCTGCAAGCAGAGATGTGTAATCCATCTCAGCAAACATCAGTCACATCATCGGTGGGAGCCAAGTCTGTCATTTAACGACATTGTTGTGGAAAAATAAAGCTGCATGATGTTTACTAGGCTGGCTTAGTTTGACTTTGAGTTCCATAAAGTTACAGGAAATAATAGAAAGCAATGGCTGCCTGGAATAGTAGACAACCCACAGCTGACATTTAAAACAACACACTGGTGTTGTCCTTTTCAGGTGAGACTGTAACTTTTGCAGAGTAGCAGAGTGTATTTTCAAAAGAACAGAGCAGTGAATTTCCTTAACTTTTCAAGACTCAGTCAGTCCATCACCTCGGATCCAGTAATGTGCCAGTAAGTTGATGCAAAGATTAACTTCTTGTATCTCATTATTTTGTGTTTGTCATCAAAGTTATAGGTGCGATGTCTCATTCTGAACAGAAAGCAGTTAAAACCATTTAAAACCATTTTTAGATTTAACTTTCAGGTTCGAAGGCAGTGTGTGTGCAATTTGATAAATATCTATGACCAAAAGTCACACATTCTCACTTTAAAGAAACTTAACATCATTGCAAATACTTCCCCAGCAGCCGCTCCACCCTGTGGTAAACATAGAAAACTTTCAAAGAAGTATTAACAAAATAAATCCCCTTAATGTGTGATCCTCTCAGATCTGTCATTCCCTCTCGTCCACACATCAATTGTTCATTTGCCATGAATGAATGTTCTTTAGATGGAGTAGTGATGTTGCATGAGCCTGAACATTACAGGACACACTGTTGTTTCTTTGCAGTTCAAAGCTGCAGCTTCTGTTTATGGAAACACTTTGTGTCTGGTTTTGCTGAGGATAACACAAAATATTTCTTTTTTAACTTTAAATATGTAAGAAATACTGAGCACATTGAATGAAATGTATATACATTGTATATACTGTGTATAAGTGCAGTCCCGAGTTACTTTTTGGAGTGCAGTATTTTGGGGTAGCCTGATGACCAAATTGAAATTAGATTATTTAAATAAATCTCTCAACAAATATGAAATCAGCTATTTAAAGGCATTTTTTTCTTTTTTTAATAAAGCTCTTCTTGTTGCATGACCTGTGAACAAAGACACAACACGGATGTAAGTGCAGAGTAATTCATTGTCAAATAGCAGAAAAAAACAGCCACACGCAAAACAGTGGTTTAAATAATGTACACCCACCTTCCCAACCCCTCCACATCACATGTGTTATGTGATGACATCAGCACAGCACACACGTCTGAGCATTACATGTAGAAAACAGACCTTCAAGCAGTCCACATTGTTTGCACTGAACATGGTCACATCCTCACTGCAATCTGAAACCTTGCTCACTCTCTCACTCAGTCACTCACAGACTCTCTTCCTCACTGACTCCCACATTCACGCCCTCCCTCCCTCATTCATATTGCTTCCAGCTGACTCATCTGCTGCATGGTAGCATGCGGAGCAGGAGCACGATTACAATAACACACAGTTTGTTTCAGAAGCTATCCCCTGCCATAGAACAAAAGCTCCGCTGTGTGCTTTTATAAAACATGTTACAACGCACTGAGCTTCAGCTACATGTCACCTGAATATATGGGGGAAAAAAACAGCTGGCGGACTGAACTGTAACTGTTACATATGAAACCTCATTCCTGCCACAAAAAGAGGAGAAAAGTGATGAAATGTTGGGAATGAGAAAAAGAACAAATCAGACAACAACATGAAGATGTTTGAAGTCACAACTATGAAATACTTCATCTTTTAAGTTTCAAAGTAAAATGAATGTAAATCCTAAAATATGCCGGAATTTTGATAAGCAAAGATAAAACCCTGACATGTCATTAATTCTGAAAAAATGCAAATTAATTAAAAGTCAAAATTTTGAGAATTACTGAGTCATTTACCCACAAATTTATTTTAAAATGCTTTCTAAAAATCTTGGTATAAATATTTATATATATATATATATATATATAAGAGTTTGTTATCAGCTGGCTTCTTCAGTCTTCATCAGAACTTTGGCTTGTGTCAATAACTTTTAACTATACAACCTCTATTTTGACCCACAGGGCAAAATTACCATGCAACACAAAAAATTACTAAATCAAATAATGAAACTGTTGCAATAGTAAGTGTCACATTTGGTTCTGGATCATTTTACCATTCCAACTTTTTCATATTTTTTCCTGTTTCCAGAGGAAATCGGCTTCCATAGATATACCTCATGTGTTATAGATATACCTGTGTTTTTAAAAAAAAATTTAAATTAAAAAAATGTCCAGACTACATTTAGACAAACAGCATTTTAAGATTACTATGGGAAAAAAAACTTTCTCCATGACTCCTCAGAAGTTAGTTTACATTCATTTTAAATGACAGCATTTCGGATATTGTGTTCACTCGGAAATGTTTGGCCCTGTGCTTCAAGATTTAAAAGTCACTGCATGCTGGATCATTTTTCGGAGGACAAGCGAGAGACAGAGAGATTAAAACAACAAAACTTTCCCTTAAGCACAACCAAACCAATCTAATGAATGCAGCACCTGAAGAAACAGAGGTAACAGAGGGGGGGAAGATGCGTTGTGACCCAGATCGTGTGTGGCTCTTATGAAACCAGTGTTTATTCCCACAAGACTATGCACTAAGTGTCTGAGATCAGAAACAAGATCCCTGTTCCACTGGGAAAGTCACACAACAGGTGGATCTTTTTATTAGAAACCATTTCCTATACAAGGTTCCCAGTTTTTATGCTTAATTACATTAATGAACCCAGGTAACAAAGAAATGCGTGTGGATGAACTGACAGCTTTGACCTGCAGATTGTTCAGTAATGCTACTGGTCACCTGCTTTGAACAGTTTAAGACTGAGTTGGAAGTTATTGCTGTATGACATATACATAGACTTCCCTCCCTCTGTTAAAGCCACATGTGAACATGAGTTTTCTTATCCGGTCTGAGAAAAACACCCAGTTTACACACACGCTGATGAGCCGGAAGTCCGACTGTACTGCAGCTGGTTCCGACACCACGTAAGGTGCTCAAGTGGATCGTAGCAAAAATGTAACAAGACTCTTGTTTGTGGTCCACAACACACATCATCCTCATATTCATGCTTTTCAATAGAGTTTGCAAAGATTAGTCTTTAAAAGGACAAGTGTAAGTTAAAAGACGATCAAACAGAAACACAGTCTTTGGTTAGGTCATCTGAAAAAAGCCTCATACTAAGATCTTTTAGGAAACAATGAGAAACATTTGGACAGAATCCCTGAAGAGCACCTATTCACTTCATGTGACAAATTAACGCAATGTCAGCAGAAAACAGTAGATGGAGTGGATGTCCTGGTTTGGAAGAAGAACCCTTGCTGGTTTCTTGAGAGGGAATGTAGATGATGCTGGTAGCAGGAGTGAAGATTTCCCACTCCACTGGTGGGAGAGGCGAGGGGCGGGAAATCACTTTAATCCCAGATCAGTTTTCATGTGGAAGCAGGAAGTAGAGAGGTACCCTAAAAAGAAAGTGAAGACCTGCAGAAATGAAGGTAGCAGTTCCCTACAGTGGAAAGCAACAAATGAACCTGAGCCCCTTTATTATTTGCAAGTCCTGTGTGACGTGAATCTTCATCAGTCAGGATCACAGAGAACAGAGAGCGTTCTCCTTTCAGGGCTTACGTTCTTCAGACAGCAGGGGTTCAGACGACTTGTTCAGGATTCACGGTGGTGTTGGATAAGAGCCCATCTGAAGCTGCTCATCTCTTGCCTGACTTCATGTAGGACGGTATCGCTCCTCGGGCAGTCAGGCCCTCGAAGCGTTTGTACGTGTAGTTGATGAAGACCCAGTCCTTGTTCTTCAGGTCTGCCTCAGTCTGGTTAGACACCTGGGCAGCTGGAGGAAAGGAAGATGGAGACGACGGCCAAGAGTTTTAAGCATTTAACAAGAGAGGTTCAAAAGGTGAAACGTGCTGATCAAAAACAGACGGGGTACCTGTTGGTGTGAGGATGTCCGAATCAGGAAACTCATCAAAGTTGGAGGTGTCATCGATGCTCTTGATCTCAATGGGAATGGCAGCAGGTCTTTCCCTGGAGGACATCAGTCAAGTTAGAGAACAAACCTAACCTCTGCTAACCAACCAACAGCCAAGCTGAGGCTCTGTATAAATGGAAATGTTTACAATAGTTGTTGGCTTAACCACCAATACAAACACAAAGTCTGCACTAGGCTGCAACAGAGGGGGGTTTCAGTTTGTGTGAACTGAAGCAGTCACACCTGATGAGTCAGCACACACCCGAGACGTCAATCACAGATCACACCAAGATATATTCAAATATGAAATACTCGTTGTACAGCAAGGTACTGAAAAGTGATGTACATGCTGTAGAAAATGCAGCGTAACCTGCAGGTCAGTGCAACAGTCCAACAGTCAGGTCTTTTGAAGTAATGATGCAGTACAGTACATGACAAAGCAACCAAAGAGTTATGAACTATGAAGAGTTATGGTGTGTGCTTCGAATTGTTCAGTGAGTGGTGAACAGTCGATGTTTTCTGTGGCGGTTTGACTGGAAACTTTGATTTACAGTTGTTCTGATGGTAGTATCAGAAATGCCTGATCTGATACCACATCATTTATTAATAAGCTTTTAAATTTCACACCTGGATAAAACTGCAGTTTTCCCAGAAATCAATTCTTCATTATTCTAGATTTCTTTTGTTTTTAAGTTTCTGTAGTTGCACTACTGTTCTATACAGTTAATGTGTTTAAACATTTAAATTTATAATTTTGCTAAACTGTGGCCGCCTTTTAAGTTTAATAAAGGAAGTGCTCTTTATTCCTCGATGTATATTTTTTTATGACCAAAAGTCAAAGAAAATGAAATTAGAAAATGAAAGAAAGATTCTATGGCATTCATGTATTAGTTATTGTTTTACAAAGGGTTTTAACCCAAGCCATATACCAATGACAGCAGTCATATCCCATCCATACAGATTTTACATGTACACAACAGTGTCTGTACTTAGCAGTCGCGCATGTTTAGACTGCTTTAGATTCTACTTGAGATAAACATTCCACTCTTCCGCTCAGAGTAAACCTAAGCTAGAAGCTACAGTATGTACTATCACTATTGTGCTAGTCATTCTGTAATCATTTCTCTATCAGGCCTGCTGTAAATAAGCATACAACAGCATAATTAAAAGGAAAGGTGAAGACATATTAATGGGAAGGTGTCTTTTCAGCAGCTGAGTAAAAATGAGAAGACATGTAGCTTTGGTTCTTCCTGTATGAGTGGTCAAGAGGCACTCTGTAATGTGAGCATTTCTGTGAGCATCTATGGTTACTTTGAGAAAACAGCTCTTCATCCTCTGAAGGCTTGACCATCATATTAGCTCTATGGTAGTCTGACAGGATGTGCTTCAGACTAATTCAACTGATCAGTATGACCATAGACTGTTCCATCAGGGTTTAAAGGTGTGGCCCAAGAACACTTCAATGCAGCTTAAATATATATACTATGATCAAAGGTACTTTTGATTCTTTATTGTTGCTGTATTGTTGAGACTTCTCACTTTGTAAAGCTAGTCCCTTAGAATGGACACTGTAAGTTGCAGGATATCCCATTCAAGGCACACAACCTGTACACAGACACAGTTAGTCTGTCAAAGGTCTCCATGAAATAAGTGTCCTTACCTGATGTGGTCATAATCCACCCCTTCAAAGAAGAGATTGGACTTGATCTCCTCCACACCTGCAGCTCCGATCCTGTGCTCCTCCTCACAGCAGAACCTGTTCACAACGTGTCACTTAATATTGCAAACTCAACTTGGACATGTTCGAAAAAAAAACAGTGCATCCACAAGTAGAAATGCTGCTGTCAGTGACTGTCTGGCTGCTGGGTGCATGTGAGAATGATGGAAGGTGAGCAGAGGCGTGCTCCTGCCTTAGGATCAGGTCTTTGGCCTTCTCTGAGATGGGAACCTCGGGAGGAAAGGTGAGCGTCTCTCTCCAGTTCATCACTTTCCTGTATGTCTCCTGGGGCGTCTCTGAGCAGAACGGAGGGTAGCCTGCCGATGAAAAGGAGCACCCTTCATTAACACCACGTCTGGCCTGGTCTAAAGCCCCTGACGGTCAGTCATGTCTCGTGTCATTACCTATCAGCATCTCATACATGATGACTCCCAGGCTCCACCAGTCACACAGCTTGTTGTATCCATTTTGCATGAAGACCTCTGGAGCAATGTAGTCTGGGGTTCCCACTGTGGAGAAAGCCTGACAGGTAGGAGTCAAAAAAGGAATGCCATTTAGGACATTTATGAAAAACATGAATGTAGATCTATGAGTGCAGATATCCAAAATCAAACAAACTTCCTTCAGTAAGCTTCTGACTATGAGCAATAAGGCATGACATAAACACACTGGTCGCAGAGTTTTGGTTTCTGGATGTGTGCTGAGGATTTGGAACCATTTCAACCACTCATTTGAAAACATTGGCTTGCTGATGTTTCTAGGTCACTGTCAAACAAAGCCAATTAGACATCACAAGATATACTTCATATAATTTACACTATTACTCTAGTTTTCAGAATAAATAATCTGAAGACAAAAGTCAGCATGATGACGAATCTGACCAGACATTTGACAAGTTTGTCATGTAGTCACATCTGGAACTGTATCAAAAAGGTTTTTGAGGTTGTAATAATTATATGATGTCGTGCAACATGTCTGCTGTCGTATGTGTTCATATGTTTCAAACTTAATCTTCATAAACATGGGTGACCTACCAGCTGCCTCCTGTTCCTTTTCCAGGTCTCTGCTTTCCTCTTGGAGTTCATGTTTTGGAAGGCTGTGGAGACAGAACAGCGAGGTGTTAAAGCACTGTGACACTAATGATGCATTCACCTAAATATTTCATAGATAATGAAATCACTCCTGTTTATTCTAGCCAGAAACCAGTTTAACAGGGATTGATTACTGGATGTGAATCTAAAGACGACAGACAGGTGGCATGCAGGCTAAACTTGAAAGAAATGGAAAAGGTCGCCTGACTTTGCTTACTGAGGTCACTGGGCAGGCTGTGGTTCAGGTTTTTGTAGAACTCAGTACGGTGGGCCCTCTTCAGCCCAGTGCACAGTCCAAAGTCAGACAGCTTCACATGACCCTGAAAGCACAAAGCACACTATTAGAACTGCTCAGTGAAGTTAACTGGATGCTACATATGCACATTGGTAAGAAGGGGGGCTGTGCCTCATAGGTGGTGTTGTTCACACCTGGTGTTAGTATTCTGCTCACAGGGACATCACTGTAACAACAGCGATGTTCTAGGTCATGCCTTCCCTGCATCTTATCTGATCTATGTCCATGTGTTCTAGATGCTTATGTCATGGGCAGTGGCCATATAGATGGCTCTTCACTCCACCCACGCTCTGTCTTTCAGCTCCCTGACACCAGGCCTGAAAGCTGGCCTGTATATAGTGTGTTTATGATTGCTCTGATTGGTTCTTTTGCTTAATTTTGCAAATATCCCTCAAAGGTCCAACTCTCTTTCCTCGTTGTGTAACAGACAAGATGTAAACCAAGATTAAGCACCAGCTCCATGCAGCAATAAAGGAGGACAAAAACTGCAGCTGGAGTCTGGTGGGTTTGGTTTGAAATGTATCCATCTCCTGGAACACAGGAACAGCCTCTAACTTATTAACCTGACACTGTGCATTTAAAAATTAAGTTTAAATTTAAGGTGGAGTAACTGAGGCAGCCCACTTGGATTTGTCCTGGTACTCCCGATAGTCAGTCAAGAACTCAAAGGCATGAAGTCAGAAGTCAGAAGTCAGTTTGTGCCTGACAGGCGAGTAACATTAGTAATACAATTTTCACTGACCCAATAAGTCACTGTTGTTGTATCACAGTTGCTCCTGTTTGTGATATCTAATCCCAGCATGTTAAGTAAGCAGGAACCTGTGTTCAGTAACATTAAATGACTCACAGACACAGGTATTCAGTGGAGTACCTCTGTCTGCAGCTGGTGTGCTGCCTCTCATGTGGCACTCAGTCCTCTGTATATCAGTTTGGCAGGAGTAACTATAGGGACAATTTGCCGCCTCACATGCAGAATTGATGTATCATGAAATGCTGCGTCGGGTAACGTTGCGTTAACGTTGTTCTTGATCCTACACTACAGGTTGAGAAACTGTTCGACAGTAAGTCGAATAAAAAATTTGTAAACCCTAACACACACAATCCCTGTGATAGAGGCAGAAGGTTTTGGAAAACAGCTCACCCTGGAGTCCAGCAGCAGGTTGTCTGGTTTGATGTCTCGGTGGATAAAGCCCAGCTGGTGGATGGAGTCGATGGCCAGCACTGTCTCTGCGATGTAGAACTGAGTGGCCTCTTCTGTCAGAGTGTCCTTCTTCATCAGAAGGGTCATCATGTCTCCTGCACAACGGCAAAAAGAGATTAGGATGGTGATCCAGACGAGGTCGTTTTTTTAGAAACGCATTTAGAAACAGCAGCGTCTCTCTCTTTCCCTCCCTCCCTCAAGCACACACACGGAGCTGAGTCACAGTACACTAATCACACATATGTGTTCTCATAGTTAGAGGTTGTGTTGTGTGCCCTTTAAAGAAATGCTCAGCATCAGCAGTGTTACTGAAGGAGAGGGACATTTCATTCAAAGTGTTCAGAAATCATCATAGACTCAAAGTTCAACAATAAAAGCAACACCAGTTCTGTACACTATTTACTGCTCTCATCTTTCAACCAAATAATAGATTAGTATCAGTAGTGGTATCAATAAAGACATGAATCGTGAGGCAGTCTCAAAAATGGCAGCATTATCAAAAAGAGTTAATGATCCCCATCCATAATAGAGATGTACAAAAACCCCTTCCTGCTCAAACATTATGGAACTTCATAGAAGTGAGACAACTTTGTGCTGTCAGAACACTTGCTAAGCCAAAGACTAGCTAACTTTCGATGCTTTGCTGTGTCTTTACATTATTGTGTTGCATTGTCAAAGCATCCTACCTCCAGGCAGGAACTCCATGATGAGGTAGAGGTTCATCTTATCCTGGAAGCTGTAGAACATTTTGACCACCCACAGGCTGTCTGCCTCCACTAGAATATCCCGCTCTGCCCGGATATGACCCACCTGAAGGAGAGATGGGGGGGGCACACAAACACACACGGGTTCAGAGATGCTGAGCAGGCACAGCAGCAGCATTCCAGGACTTGTGCTTTGCTGCATCACCTGTTCTTTCTCCAGCATGTCAGCTTTGCGGAGAATCTTCATGGCATACACATGACCAGTGTCTTTCTTCTGCACCAGACGAACCTGGAGGCACACACAACTGGATCAATGAAACTACATTTACCGCATCATGGTTGCATGCCTCTGCCATGTCTGTCCAGACTCGTGTTATAAACGACTAAAAGGTAAATAAAGGGTAATTTTTGTTGAGATGGATGCCCAGTGACACGTGTATGATCCCAGTGAAAAACAAGCTGTCCTCACTCAGAAACCATTTCTCACAGACCTCTTGAACCCGGCAGCACAGAATATCTACACAACCCATACAGTATCCAGGTCACAATCTCCCCTTCTGTTCCTGGATTTAATTTCTGATGACTGGCCACAAAAATGTTCTTATGTTTAACATTAGGATGTTATAGTAAAGCTGACCATTGAACTTTTTCATTGTTCTCGTGTCCAACTATTATATATCAGTTAAGATAATACTGGCCAATACTGGCATATGACAGGCCTTTTACAAGCATTTATGTTTTCTGATATGAGCCGATATTAAAACATTTTACACAAGACAAAGTGCATAGTGTCATAACGTAGTCTCCAATGTTTACACCTTCACACTTGGTTAACTGTGTATAATAATGCTGGATATTCTTTGATACAGTTATTTGTTGAGGAGAGCAGCCATCTGAGAACCTTTGTATGGTCATATTGGTGCAGAATCCGAGCACAATTCATGGAAAGTTGGAGATTTTCATGTGAGCTCAGCTGCCTTTTACATTAACAGAACTAACCCTAACCCTCTGTGACAAAATGACTTTGACCCAGTTGGCCTGAGGCTTCACTCATGCACATGATGGTTTATTCTAAGAATATGAGATCTCAACTTGAACTTGTATAATTTCTTGTTTTTCAGTAGCATTTTGTAATTTCTGCATAACGTCTAACAGAGTGTGTAGTATAGTTATAGGCAGGTATTATAGAACTATTTATCTACACTGTTTGAACTAAAGGTTTTTCAATTTGTGTGATTGAGAGACCAGGATTTTTCTTGTGCCAGTGTCACGATGGTGAAGATGCACAAGGTATTCTCAGCTTTTGGTTTATTCAACATCTACATTTTTTTAATGTAATGTCATTCGCAGTTTGTGGTATGTCAGATCACATATGATGAGGCACCTTGATTTCAAAGGCGAAACAAACTCTGAAATAATAAAATAATAGTACATGGTAGTCAAATATTCTTTATTAAATCTGATCCCATATAGTTCATATAGTTAGTACAGTATATATATATCAATACAGTTCAGTCACAGCTAAAAACCACAGCATGGCTGTTACTACTAACTGAGAATGAATTGCATAACATTTCCTAATTGACCTACATTATGGAGCAGGCTACTCCACCCAAAACACACATAGGCCAGGCCTGTAACTCATTCATGTTCTGTCTTACATTACATTGCCAAACCAGTAAAAAGAGGTCAAATCATGTTTTGACTTGATTAGTTTTGGAATATTGCCATATAACTATAAGGTATTACTGCCCACCCAAACCACTGGGTATGACTTCTTTACTGATCAGCTCAGGATGTGCGTGGTGCCTGTATATCCAGATATATACAACACAAACACTCATACAGGCTGGCAGTCATGATACACAACTGTAATACTCTGAACACAATTCAGCAAGAACAGCGCTGACAGTGTGTAAGTCACTCTGTGCAACAGCATGTTCCCCACTGTGACCCCACAGGTTGAGAATCAAGATGTACCGTACCGGAATGTTTGCACACAATGAAGCCCACAACCCACAACTGCATACGGAAATAATGTTTCAAGTTTTAAACATTTTTTTACCTCTCCAAAAGCTCCTCGGCCAATCACCTTCAGAGACTCAAAGTCCTCCAGACCCAGTCGAGTTCGTTTCAGACGCAGGAACTCTGTCTCTTTTCTTGCATGCTGTGAGCGCCGGATACGTTTCTGCAGAACACAAATGCACTGTTAAATATACACAATTCTGTCTATTTAACAGTTGCTACTCAACATCATCCTCTTTTACGGCCCAGGAATTTCAACTCTTGTGAATGCAGTGCCAACAACAGGTCAAAGTGGAAGAATGCAAATTTTCTAATTATGACTGTTTCTCTGTAAAGAAATATTGAAAGTCCAGTCCAATTCCAAAAAAAAAACAAAACAGTACAGCAGAACTCCCTTGCAAATATGTTTGTGTCTCTTGAAACTTTTTTGCCCCTACCAAACTTCAAACTGCTATACTGTACATGTACATGCATCACGCCGGGTCAAAACCTACTGTATGACTGGACCGTGCACTGTCAGTGTGTGAAATCGAGGAGGTAGTTGAAAACTGTTGTGGAGTCACAATTTGTACACTGTAGTGCCACGGATACTTTTGTCTCCGCCTTCATCTGTATCTCCTATAAATGCTCACATTACTTTGTGCTTGGGGTGACTCCCGCCAGACTGAGCACTCACTCAGTCCATCTGACGACTCACCTCCTCACTGTTAACTTAAATAAATCCTGACAAGACACTTTGCTCAGACCAATTTTCTTTATTTCAGCATGAAGACGTGATCTGCCACAACAAACTTGGTGTCAGAAGTGGGATCCCTTGAGTGACCATCTGGAGGCAGCGTAGGGCAGTGACCGTCCATCCGGGAGAAAGAAATCCTCGCCCCTCTACCACCGCACTTGATTTGGGAGACAAGAGGGCCGAACTTCACGGCTCCTGATTGTCTCCACTGGGATCCCAAGGAATCCACTTTGGGCTGATCACTGAGATACTAAAATTTTGATTATTAATCTGGTTGCAGTGAGGATTTAATATACACAAGTATATTGGGGAATTATTAGGGTTCACTGCTGTTTTAGGACAGCTTTATGTGTTTCTTCAGCTTTAAATGTTTCTTCTTCATGACTATCATGCGGATTCAGAGAGAGAGAGTAGACGGAGGACGGGAAAACAAGGGTGGATATTTTAGCAGGGTGTTGAAACACTAAAGTCCTTTGACCTAAGAGATCTGACTGTTAAGGATTGAGATCACCACTTCAGTCGAAGAGGTGGAAACAGATAGATCTGAGTGAGACCGATAGCTGAGGCTATAGAGACGGCTTTTACTCCAGTTGTGCCACAAACAGACCCGAGATTCACGGTGACGGCTGTGTCTATTTGAGAATAGTGTACATCACCCTGAAGCACAATGGGTGCAGAACAGAGCAAAGCTCAGGCTCCTCCACCTGAGGGACCCATAGTGACTGTCATGAAGAACAAATATGGTGAAAAGAGTTGCGTGCACTTAAATGAGTGGACCACTGAATATGGATAATATAATATGACATCATATTTGGATTCTGCCTGGTGTCAGCTGGTTTCAGCCCTTCATCTGTTTGCTTCTCCCCGAATCTGTAATTGCATTTACAGTAGTTATTTAGTGGTCGGTCTCTATGGGTTTTTTAATGGCCGGGCTGATGCTGATATTGAAAGAGCAGGGTGCTGATTGTTGATCTATAATGCAGATATTTACATGTGGTAAAATACAACAGTTTAACAATAACAAATGAAATGAATTGAGACAAATTGACATAAGCAACACTAAAATGGCTGAAAGAGTTCCGTAAGGCAACTGGACTTGAGATTTTTCAAGAAAATGTTTCACTTCTCATCCAAGAGGCTTCTTCAGTTCTGAAACTCATAGTGGGGAGTACTCAAATGACCTGGATGACTGAGAATCTACATAAACACTAAAATTTGTTCCTGAGATGACCAGAAATAAGTGTTTCTTGTATATCCTCCTAGGCCTATCCCTAATTTCAAGGCAGCCCACTTCCCAATCAAGCTGTTCTCATTTCCATCTTCTTCTGCTTCTTGTGCCAAGACAATGGAACAAGCGTGCAACAGTGACTGATATATGAGGATTAGTGTCAACAAGCAGTCTGATAAAATATCGCTGTGCACAGCTTTGCTGTGATTTCAGCTGTTTTTACATGAGAAACAACCACAGCAAGTTGGAGGTGACGGAATTTGTTTCCTATATTGTCTGTCACTTCACGAACTGTAACCCCCCAATGATGCTATAGAATCTCCGTCTTGTCATTTCAACAAGCTATGTTGTTTTGATTTGAAGAGTTCGGCCACATCTGCACAGTGGACAGCAATGGATTATACACTGTCTGTTCCTTCAAAGAAAATAAAATGAAGAACTATACTGTACTGTTCCACCAGATGTAAAAATCTGACAAAAACAACCTGTCAATCCTCTCATCCTTCCACAGAGCATTCTGGGAAAACACTGCAGATGTGTATTTGTCACTCACCTCTTCATCTGCCAAGCCTTCCTGATCCATCACTTTCTCCAATTTCTTCTGTCTGAAAAGACAAATTAACTATTACCATTGTTTCATAGCCACAGAATACTGGATTCTCCCCTTAGATGTTTCCCCCTTTTACTGTTTTTATAAATGGAATCATGGTCAATATAATTTGGCTTTCTTGAAAAGGATTTACAGAAAAACTGTTATGTCAAAGTGAAAACAGATTTCCAAAAAGGAATGTCAATTAATTAAACATATATTACATAACATAAACAAGCTGCATAAATAGTCAGCCCGTTTATGCCGGTATTTAACAGATGCACCTTTGGCCACAATCACAGCACTGAGTATGTGAATACAGCCGTGGCCAAAAGTTTTGAGAATGACACAAATATTAATTTTCACAAAGTCTACTGCCTCATTTTTTATGATGGCAATTTGCATGTACTCTAGAATGTTATGAAGAGTGATCACATGAATTGCAATTAATTGCAATGTCCCTCTTTGCCATGAAAATGAACTTAATCCCCCCAAAAAACATTTCCACTGAATTTTAGTCCTGTCACATAAGGACCAGCTGACATCATCTCAGTGATTCTCTCGTAAACACAGGTGAGAGTGTTGACGAGGACATGGCTGGGCATCCCTCTGTCATGCTGATTGAGTAAGAATAACAGACTGGAAGTTTTAAAAGGAGGGTGGTGCTTGAAATCATTGTTCTTCCTCTGTTAACCATGGTTACCTGCAAGGAAACACATGCAGTCATCATTGCTTTGTACAAAAAGGGCTTTACAGGCAAGGACATTGCTGCTAGTAAGATTGCACCTAAATCAACCATTTATCGGATCATCAAGAACTTCAAAGAAAGAGGTTCAATTGTTGTGAAGAAGGCTTCAGGGTGCCCAAGAAAGTCCAGCAAACACCAGGACCTTCTCCTAAAGTTGATTCAGCTGTGGGATCGGGGCACCACCAGTGCAGAGCTTGCTCAGGAATGGCAGGAGGGAGGCAGGTGCGAGTGCATCTGCACGCACAGTGAGGCAAAGACTTTTGGAGGATGACCTGATGTCAAAAAGGGCAGCAAAGAAGCGACTTCTCTCCAGGAAAAACATCAGGGACAGACTGATGTTCTGCAAAAGGTACAGGGATTGGACTGCTAAGGACTGGCGTAAAGTCATTTTCTCTGATGAATCCCCTTTCCGATTGTTTGGGGCTTCTGGAAAAAAGCTTGTCCAGAAAAGAAAAGGTGAGCGCTACCATCAGTCCTGTGTCATGCCAACAGTAAAGCATCCTAAAACCATTCATGTGTGGGGTTGCTTCTCAGCCAAGGGACTGGGCTCACTCACAATTTTGCCTAAGAACACAGCCTTGAATAAAGAATGGTACCAAAACATCCTCCAAGAGCAACTTCTCCCAACCATCCAAGAACAGTTTGGTGACCAACAATGCCTTTTACCAGCATGATGGAGCACCTTGCCATAAGGCAAAAGTGATAACTATGTGGCTCGGGTGAACAAAACATCGAAATTTGGGGTCCATGGCCAGGAAACTCCCCAGACCTTAATCCCATTGAGAACTTGTGGTCAATCTTCAAGAGGCGGGTGGACAAACACAAACCCACAAATTCTGACAAACTCCAAGCATTGATTATGCATGAATGGGATGCCATCAGTCAGGATGCGGCCCAGAAGTTAACTGACAGCACGAGAGGGCGAATTGCAGAGGTTGTGAAAAAGAAGGGTCAACACTGCAAATATTGACTCTTTGCATAAACTTCATGTAATTGTCAATAAAAGCCTTTGACCCTTATGGAATGCTTGTAATTATACTTCAGTATATTATAGTAACATCTGACAAAAAGATCTAAAAACACTGAAGCAGCAAACTTTGTTAAAACCAATACTTGTGTCATTCTCAATACTTTTGGCCACAGCTGTACAGTAGGTCTCAGTCAGGCTTGCACATCTGCACACTGCTATTTTACTCCATTCTTCTTTGCAGAACTAGTCAGGCTCTGTCAGGTTGCATGAGGATCAGGTATGAACAGCCCTTTTCAAGTCCAGCCACAATGCTCTATTGAACTCAGGTCCGGGCTTTCATTAGTATTGAACCATTTTGAGCCATTTTTGTGTAGACTGTCATTGTCCTCCAGAATTTCCCTCTATTGTGCTGCATTAAATTTCCCTCTACCTTTACAAGCCTTTCAGGGCCTGCTGCTAAGAAGCATCCCCACAGCATGATGCTGCCACCACTATGCTTCATAGTGGGGATGGTGTGTTTGTGCTGATCTGGTCTCATCAGACCAAAGAACCTTCTTCCAGTAGACCATGGAGTCTCCACCATACCTCTGGTGAACTCTAGTCTGGATTTAATATGAGCTTTCTTCAACAGCCACTGTCTATTTGAATTAGGTTAGTCACTTCAATCCCTTATTTTACATTATATATTTTTAATCAATTGACTTGATTACTTTGTAGAAATCCGTTTTCACTTTGACATTATAAAGGCTTTCTTTAAAGTATGATTCTAAATTGACCATGATTACATTTCTTACAGCCAAAAAATGATGTTAATACTTCTGTACACACACAAAAAACAATATTAAAGACGTGAAGCTGTCTTCCAGCTACAAACTGAGACTTTGACGTTTAAAAGATGAGAATTCCTGACATTAAGACACAAGTTTAATGTTGATATATGCTACTGTATTCCTCAAACCAACATGTGAACTGAACCGTAGTTTTGGTGTACATTACACTCATTATCATCAGGTGATATACCACAACGACACAAAACAGGCAGTGTGTAGCGCTGGGCGGTATACTGGTTCATACCGAATACCAGTGTTTTTTTTTTCTATAATATGAATTTTTCATATACCCCTATACCGAAGAGTGTGTAGCATACAAAACATTGGGAAGGCAGAGTGGCGGAAAATCGCGCCGCAGGACATTGTTTGAGAGGGGGCTGTTTTGCAGTTGCACCAAACAAGCAGCATGTGAGAGCACAGCCTGTGCTGAGCGGTGAACAAAACGAACAACCCCGGTGAAAGTAGTGAAAGTGAAGTTTCAGAACGGACAGAAACTGAAACAGAAGAACTGGTACCAAAACAAGGAGCCCTGTCTGTTGTATGGAGCTTCTTTGGCTATAAAAAATCCGACGTCGATCAAACTATAATATTATGCAAATGTTATTGGGCTAAAGTTATAGCCGCAGCAATTTGCTCCACCACCTCAGCCGTCATCATGTCCTGGAGTATCAAGAGTGTATAAGTTCTGTGTTTTGACTTCAACAGTGATGCATTCTTATTCCTTCACTTCATTAGAATTATTAGAGTGCCACCTCTTTGTGAACAGCAGCAATTGTATTAATACTAGTGTGAACATTAATGTTTTTCTACAATATTCACCCCTCATGACATTAAAATAGGTCATTGTAAGCCAATTTACTGCAGTAATTATTCTCAAAACTATTAGAAAATTAGGTTAACTCGCGTGCAGGAAAAATACCAAATACCGTGAAACCGGTATAATTTTGAAAAATACCGTGGTATAAATTTTTGGTCATACCGCTGATGTCTGATGTAAATTATCTCAACAGGAACTCACCTTCCCTCAACCAAATTTTGAAATAAACCACACCCGCTGATGAAGAACAAACATATGAAGAAATTTAAGCCGCAAGAAGTGTTGATCGGGCTATAGTGCATGTCAACAGTACTGGTGATGTTTGTGGATGCAAATGAGATTTTTCATAACCCCGGGACAATCAAGTAAGATGTTATTGCAACGTGAAGGGCTGCAACAATTCGGGTGTGGAGCCGGTTAAAAATCCCTCGTGTAGATATGAAACTTGTTGATGTTACCTCATCTCCCGTTCCTCATACTGGGCAATAAGGTTGCTGTAGAAGTTCTCCAGGGTCACTTTGGCCATGGTGACCCGCTCCTTTGTGTGATTACTCATGGAGGAGCACGAGCTCTGACCCGTCATCGCCATGCTTTACCTAGAAACACACAAAGATGACAAAGTCAGCAGAGAGTCTGGCCACAGTAGAACACAGCCCTCGTCGGTAAACACTACAGGAAACTCACATCCATTCAGTCTGTACCACTGAAGAGAAGGAGGCTGGATGGGACAATGGAGAGGTGTAGGGAGCAGCAGAGTAGACTGCTATATAGTTGTAATAAATTAAATGATGATGGCCAGAAAAAGAGGAAGGGAACCTGCTGGCTCTGCTGAGCACAGCAATGTTGTGACAGTGCATTTAGGACGAAATGTTGACAATTCTGACTTGTGCAAGCAAAGACAGTTGACTCCTGTGAGGCTTGCATCCTTCTGGTTATAGAAGGAGATAAGAGTGAAAAAGTAGTTACACAGTAGATGCAATTGTACCTACATCAAAATGTATTTTGAATGTGGGAGAGTCAAATGCAAATGCAGATCTTATACAGCAATTGTAGTAAAAAAAAGTTACAACTATCGGACTGAGCAAGACATACTCTGCTGAAATTTATAGTGGCAAAAGCATTGCAAAAGCATTGCAGGCAGAGAATTTTGCATTGTTGCAATGTTGACAATTTTTGCTGTATGATTGGATTGAATACAATGCAGGGAGGTAGAATATTAATCCAGCCTAAAAAGCAAGAGTGGAAATTGCAAAATATAGTGAGGGCTGATTTGATTTGAGATTTCAGTCATGCAGTTGACATGGTTTTGGTTGTTCTGCAGAGCCCATAAAAAGGTAGAATAAAGACTTATGCTACTGTCGAATGTGTGAGAAATGTTGTAGTTTGGTGGTTATTCAGAAGTAGGGATATTGTGAATTATATAGAGACAATTTTGCCGAAGAAACCCAGTTCTAAACTTATTTGCTGTAGTCAACTATCAAATACGTAAAACAGTTGCAGTTCGAACTACCAGGGAAGTTACAGGCCATTAGAATTCGAGATATAGACAACAACAAAAACCGTCAGTTTTAAAGTGATGGTCATAATATTTGACCTAAACATTTCGCTTTTGGTGCGATGTGACCTTAAGTTAACTTTACATTTGTACAAAATTTGAACTGACAGCTCATCGTATTGTCCTCCAAAACAACCAAATGATGAGTGATGAAGTTGAGATAGTTTCGCTCAGTTCTTGTCAAAAACACACTGACCTAGCCAGAATCAACCACACGTAGCCTTGAGAAGTTGTTCCTTTCGGTTGCAAGGTAGCACTTGATGCTTTACATGACAATAATTACGCAGAGATAATAATTTAACTCCACAATTAAGAGCACCTTGGTTCAGTTATACTTTAAGGCGTTAGGTTTACGTAATTCCCGTCCACCTATAGCCTTAAAAACAAAAACCTTGCTTTGCAAAAACTTTAGTAGCTAACTAGCAAGCTAACGTCACTTAGCTTGCTAGTTAGCTATTAAAATCCCTGGCTGCGAGAAGTCAGCAGTTAAAAAACGAGCAACACCGGACAGTTCATTCAGAATAAGAGTTTCCGTTTTTAGGAAAGTCGTTTTGCATGTCATATTCATAGTTTTGGATTTTATTTTGAAAGCTTCCTTGGGGAAATCTCGATTTCCATTTTCACGAACTTGACGACCTGAAGTTACCCAAAGCAAATAGCGCAGGGAAAGTTAGCTCGTCAACGTTAGCTACTTATCTGCTAAAATACCTTGAGTCGTTTCTTTTGAATTACGACAGTATAACCAGAGCCCATTGGCAGTTCATTTAAAAAAAATGGTTATCTAAAGATATATGTCCAACTTATTGTCTTTAACCCCTGTAATTTTGTTTGTTGTCAGATTGGTTCTTTGTTCACTTACCTTGGTCGAAGGTGCGGTGTCTGCCGTCTTTTCTTCTGCGTTACCAAGTGCTGCGTGTCATCATCAGTTTGAACTCAGCATGACCCCTAGTGGCTAAACCGTCTGACTGGCACACAGCATGATTGAGCACCGACAGGAAAAGAAAAACTACAAACAACAACACAATTTACAGAGGGTTAGGGTATTATTATGTAGATCATGTCCATACATTATGAAGGAAATAACAGCCTTTGTTTTGGTATGGTATTCTCAGGTAAGATTTGTGATACTGATTTGCTTTTATATTTAGATTTTTTTTATTGTTGTTCAGAAATTACCCATGAAAAGGCTGCAAGCATCAATTTATGTGTTCTGACTTTTTGGGCTCAAGAGGAAGAAGCGGTGAGCAGTAACAGGTGGGTTCCAGGTTTCACAAAGCTGGCGCAAAGTCACTTGAGCTTGTTTTATTGTTTAAAGAAATGAGAACAAATAAAATACTTTTTTCCCCATTTTAGCATGCCTCATACCCTCAACTCCAACATCCTGTCTCCTACAATGCCCTCCATCTATCCTCCTCTGCAAAGATGTTAATGAAATTTCAAAACTGAAATAAACTGTGCTACAAAGATGTAAAATTTTAACCTTAATGTTTGCATTTGACTTGTGCTATCACTGCTATTGCAATATAATGCATGTGGTCTGGTCTAAGGACACTCACGGACTGCAAAAAGACATTGAGCGGTGCTGAGGAGGTGTGTGCATCTCTCCCAGATGATCTGAATGCTTTCTTTGCACGGTTTGAGAGCTGCTCCCCGGCTGGGGAGGTACAGAAGGCCCAGGACCCCTGCCCACTGATTTCAACTCGGGCAGATGTGTGCAGATCTTTAAAAAGGATCAACACACACAAGGCTCCTGGACCTGACGGCATCCCTGGCCGAGCTCTCAGGGTGTGTGCAGATCAGCTGGCAGATGTGTTCACAGACATTTTCAACATGTCACTGCTCCAGTCTGTGGTCCCCACATGCTTCAAGAGGTCCACCATTGTCCCTGTCCCCAAAAAGTCCAACATCTCCTGCCTTAATGACTACCGCCCAGTAGCACTCACCCCCATCATCATGAAGTGATTTGAGCGGCTAGTCAAATCATCCATCACATCCTCCCTTCCTGACTCACTGGACCCTCTGCAGTTTGCCTACAGGGCAAACAGGTCCACAGACGACGCCATCACCCTCCACACTGCCCTCTCCCACCTGGACCAGAGGAGCACATATGTGAGAATGCTGTTCATTGACTACAGCTCAGCATTTAACACCATTGTGCCCTCCAAGCTCGTCATGAAGCTCAGGGACCTCGGGCTCAACACCGCCCTGTGCGACTGGATCCTGAACTTTCTGACGGGCAGACCCCAGGTAGTGCGAATGGGCACCACCACATCCTCCACCCTGACTCTCAACACCGGCACCCCCCAGGGTTGCGTGCTGAGCCCCCTGCTGTATTCCTTGTTCACGCACGACTGCGTGGCCACACACAGCTCCAACAGCCATCAGTTTGACTTGATTTTAACTCAGGGCCCCTTCCACAAAGCAGGTTTACACTGTGGTTAATGTTGCAGATAATGTTAAAACAGAACCAACTTAAATAACCTCAAACTGGACCTGGAGCCCACTGGACTTGGGCCCCAAAGGTCTATTGTTTAAGTTGACTTATACTGACGGCACTTTCATGATTTCAAATGAAATGTCCATGATCATTGCTGGTGTTAAAGAACTTTTAATAAACAGTAAATACAGTGGGAAAGTGATGATACAGCACATTAAAATCTAATAATTAAAATCTCAACAAAAGCTCTACAGTCATTTAAAATACATAGCTATTTACAACTTTGGAGCCAGTACTCAACGACTGACCAAACATCTGCCGCAGTAAAAAAAGTGCCGATTTCTACAGAGATCAGAGACAGAATCAGTCTGAGATGTTTGGGGACTGGGGGACAGTGAGAGGAATCTTGCTCTTCTTCACTGCCACAGGTTTGTAGTGTCTGATGGGCTGAGCCTTGTGAACCTGCAGAGGAGGCAAATAAGACAGTTATAAGCTGTGAGGTGCTCGTCATCCTCTCCAAACCAGCCCTGCTGCCTTGTGCAGTGACCCGTTCCTGACGCAGCCTGGCGATCTCCTCTTTCTCTCTTTGCTCCTCCTCCATGAGCGCCCTGAGAGCCTTCTCACTGGCCGCTCGCTCGTACTCCTGCCACTCCCGAGCCCGCCGCTCCGTCGTCAGCTCGAAGGCCTCCGTGGCTGTGGAAGAATTCACAGTAACAGTCGGCTGGGTCATACAGCTGCAATCAAAAGAATGTTTTGACTGTACTGATGAACTGTTACAGAGAACTTCAGACATAAAAAAACAAACATGTTATAGTTTCTTGAAATTCATTTGGACAGCAGATTTTTGTTGAAAGATAATGTAATATAATCCTATCTCTGAAACTCTTCCCAGGGCCAGTTCTAAGTCCGACTGTTATCTGACCACTGAAGCTTATACATGGGGTCATGTACAAACCGTGTCTCCATTACAGATTATTATCAGGTAAACACACGACTCCAGAACCAGTGTTTGTGAGCGCAGTGGAAACTCAGCACGAAAGTTTATCCAGCTCTTCGTGAAGAGGAAAACAGCAAATTCAGCTGTCTGACACCACAGGTATAGGCAGAACAGGCTCAGCAATTTGTGCGATGCTCTTACCGACTGCAGCCCGCTCCTCCTTCTTGGGCTGGAAAGGCTCTTTATGAGTGACTGTGTTGGGCCTGGCTTTGAACACTGCCGCTTCCTCCTGTCGTTTCTGCTCTTCTTTCAACTGCAAGGCACAGAGGTCACGTCTGAATGCTGAGGTGACGAGGATAGAAAGAGCTCCCGTGTTTTGGGTGCCAGATCCCGTCATACCATCTGCTCCCAGCGGCTGCTCCTGGAGCTGCCACGTTCATCGATGAGCAGTCTGAAGGGCTTGGGCTTGGTGGGCTCCAGCTTCTTCTTGTCAGGGAGGACCACCATGTCAAATTCTGGCAGCAGCTGGGGCACCTGCACAAGTTCAGAGGGAAGAGACTGAACAGCTGGCTCTTTATCTGGATGAAGAACAGCGGATGAGGACGTGCGCCTCCACCTCTTTGTTTTGCTTCTCCTCCAGCCGTTTCTCTCTCAGCGCCCTCCTCTCTCGCTCCCTCTCTTCAAAGGAGAAAGGACAGACCTCCAGGTGGTGGTTCTCTGAGAGCCGGGGCTGGAAGGGGAGGCCGAAGTGAGGCACCGGAGAGCGCTTGATTGGTGAGGGCCGTTTGACCTCACAAGAGACAGCAGGTTTTAGGTCACTTCCATGAGGATGGCTTCAGTGCTGCAAACTAATGATCATCATTTTTGATTACTCAGTGATGATTTTTAATTGCTCTACGTTGATGAAACATCCAAAAACAGTGAAACTACCTTACCCTACCCTAAAATATCCTAGAGCATTGTGAAGGTTTCCTTTTTGTCCAACCAATGCTTCACAATTCAAAAATATTCAATTTAGATTAATGTAAGAAAAGGTAAATGCAAGACAGAAGTAAAATTCTTCATGCAGAACTTTCTTTTCTGTTAGTCCAGTTTTCTGGACAGGAGGAAATCTTTACCACATCTGAGAACAACAAAACCTAGGTACCTGACAGTGAGCTGCTGGCAGCGCGTTTTAACTCACCACAACTCCTTCCAGGATATTTTTGGGCAGAGGCTGGGATTTGAAGGTGTGCAGCTTCTCTTCATCTTCCTGATGCTTCTTCGGCGCCTGTCTCCCCTGGAGCCTTTTTTCAATCTGCAGCTCGAAGCCTTGAGGGACAGAAGGCTCCTTCACTGCTGGCTTCTTCAGGTCCTCTGCACTCTCCAGTATCTTCTTGTTCAGCTCCAGGGCCTTAATTTTAAACCTGTGATTAGAATACAACATGAAATCATGGAGCCCTACAGCTCAGTAGTTGATGCTCTGACAGGAAAGCACTACAGGCCACAGAGTTTATTTCACTGCTGTAAATTTCTGTTGAATGTAGGGCTGACCCGACTGTCACCATGGTAGCAGCTAGTGACAGGCCTCTGTCATGAGGCAATGATGCGGCATCACAGTTTAAAATGTCATACAATACTTTTGTATTTTTTGGCATTCACCACTTAGACAAACTAATGTCAGATGCCCCACGCCGGGTTTTTAAAATAAAATATGATTTATAAATATTATATTATTTTTGCCACATGTTTGTCTGGTGTTGAAACAAGTGGGAAACAAGGTAGATGCAGATTGTTGGTTTGAAAATGCTCTGAAACCTGGTGACACCTTGAAGCAGGGTGTAAAGTAAAGGCCCTTACTTGTGAAGCTTGTCCAGCTCCTCAGCCTCCAGGTCGGCACTGCTCTTTGTGACGGGTGGCCGGCTCCTCGTGCGAGTCATCGGGTTTGGAGTGTGAGGCTGGGTCAGCTTCAGGTGGTCACCCTTCACTGGAGATGGCCCTGACAACCCATTTCAAATACATACTCATCAGTAACATACATAGGCACACACTTGGACCTCTTATTCTAATTCTAAGTTCTAGAAGTAAAAGCCAACAACGTTTTGAAATGTCTGTATGCTGCAGGGGTTGTATTTACTTGTTACTTGAAGAAACAAATGGCTTTGCTCTCAGCTGACTGCATAATTACAATTCAATAAAAATACATTTTAAAGATGAACTCTAGCTTGATAGTTTATAGTTTAACTGAACATGTGCTGAGACTGATTATAAACTTGTATTTTCCATCCATCGATTGATGACAGTGTTTACAGCTCCCATCAGCTTTACTCAGACACTAACTTGATTATTAAATGCGTTGTGAGGTTGTGATTCTCTAAGCCTTGCCTTAGAGATCTGTGGTGGTCTGTGTTTCAGGCTGCAGTATTCCTTTCTGTCAAAGACTTACTGGAGAAGAAGGTTTGCAAAGCTGGCTGACAAAGTCCACTTCCTTGTGGGCTGCGCTGGATGAAGTGGTTGCTTTAATGCAGGTGTCTGTGTTGAAGTGGAATTCTTTAGGCACAGTTGTGGACAGGACCGTGTTCTTTGGTGGTGGATCTCAAGTAATGGTAACATAGACAAGACGTAAAGTGAACCTCCATCTCTTTTAAGATGGTCAACAGGTACATTGACTGATAGCTTCAGCCCCACGTAAAGTAAGGTGCTTCCGTCTACTCACTGCCAGCCAGAGCAGCTTTGTAGCTGGCCTCGTTCTTCTTGCGATGCAGAGCCACTTCCTTCTGGAGGTTCCTGATACACTCCAGCTCCTGCTCTTCAGAACTACATTGCCTGTTATGACACATTAAACATTCATCTCATTTAAAGGGGCATTAAGTCTCTGGGGTTGAGAGGCTTTATTCTTGAGGGTCCTGCTGAAGCTGAATTTGCTTAACAGCGAGCAGTCACACACATAATGTGGCTCAGTTCACTGACAGAGCCTCCTCCTCACTTGTTAGCAAATTAGCAGGTGAGCTCGATCTATTCTCATTATATTGTCAGTTATATCATTATAGTGTTGTTCTGTACACAGTGCACACACAGCAGTTAGTAGTATCTTGATAAAGAGCGAAAGGCCTCAGAGCTCCTAGTTTTACTCTGTGTTTGCAGTACTGTACGCTGTGCTTGGGTCTTGGGTACAGTCCTGCAACTCAGTCGTCCACTTCTGCGCAGGACACTGCTGGAATTCAGCCGTCCACTTCTGCAGGTGACACCACTAGATTTTCGAGCTGGTCTGGCAACATGACTCCTGTTGTAAAAAAGAACCAGTGTGGTGTTGTTGAACTTTTCAGGAGGATTTGACAAGACAGTCATGAAACTTATTTTTTGTGTTTCTTTGATGGTGGAGCAGAGCTGCCCGTTACCACTTTACGCTTGGAAACCCTAAAATGAATAAACCCATCAAAAATAAATACAAATGGAACTGTATCAATCTGTATTACACACTGACATACTGAGGAGTTTAAATCTCAACTATCGGTCAAGTCCCCCAAACACTTGATCCTGCAGTTGATCTGTATGACACAAACAAGCACACAAAACAACTGCTTCCATCGATCTGCGGACTTGACTTGAGAAGTTATGATGGCTCTCGGCAGGTCAGCCATATCACTTCTCACAAAGGGCCACTCGGGTCTTGAGGGTGTTTTAAGTTGATCTGCTTCCCCCGTCTGTTGTTCTACGCATGAGACACAAAGTTTAAGTAGATGTGGACTCCTCTTAAAGATTCTTTGATTGTAATGGGTACTTCAACCCACATACTGGTATAGACAGTTTTCACAATCAGAACAGAATAGAAACTTTTATTTGTCATTGTGGTTTTACAACAAAATTTGTCTACAATGAAGTTTGTCTCTCACAGAGAGACCAGCAGCAGCAAGAATAAAACAAAGTTTAAAATAAGGTTTACAAAAAACTTACAAAAATAGAACATAAGACAAAATTGAATGAAATCATAGAATACAGGTATGAAATGACTTAGTGCAAAATGGTATTGTATAAATAGAGCATATGGTATAGGGGTTGGCGTTCAAGAGTCAGCTTAAAGTTGACAAATATCTCTAAAAAGGAAGATTTTACCAGCCATTAACTCATGAACACTGATTTGGATTAATAAGCCTCTCTTTCGTCTCTGCTGCTAATCAGAGGGATCGGATATTCTGGACTTTGGCCGAGCCTTGGACTGGGCAGCCGATTACCCAGGACAGTGTCTGGTTTCTGGGCAGGATTGGAAACTGGACGATAGCAAAGGCCACGCAATTGACCACTCTCTCTCTCTCCTAAATTTATTATTTTTCATTGCCACAGTGAGATTATACTTTGATGTTGACTATTAATACGAGTATTAATTGTAAGATGTATTGATCAAAATTCACGCTGTATGCTTTGCCCTGCTAGAAATGTATGAAAATAAACTAATCAAACATTGTATCTAAAGTAAAGTTATCATAGTCATCTTAAAGTACTCTTTGCTTACATAAATAGAAGGTTGGTTGTTGGAAATAGTATTCTCACAGGTTGTTCTAATCCACAAAATGTTAAACAAATCCTTAGGACCTAACAAGGTATTTAAATAATTTCCTAGCATCATACCAAGAGCCAGAAACATAAGAAGAGAGCTGCTGTTAACAGACGTGACTGGGGCTGGGCTGCACCCATATTTGATGAGAACTGTTCAGGGTGTAGTTCCGTCTTAGTGGAAACAGGATGGGCGTCTGGATGTAGGCAGTGAGAAGCTAGGCGAGTCTCTTTGCATCAATCCAGTAAATATTCTTCCTCTCTCTCAAATCTTTCTATGATTTATGATGAGAAACCCTAAGACTGGATCTAGCAATTTGGGGCTGATCAAATTATAGTTATTAGTTATCCTAGGAAGGAAGAGTCTTTAATAGATTAAAACGATGGATCAGGATTAATATTCACCTGTATTAGGGAAGTTAAGACCTGCGGTTTCGACATCGGTGATGGTGATGATCCACAGGAAACCTCTTCTCTCAATGGCTATCCATCCTGAAGCACGAATAGACCCCAGTGAACTGGCTCCGGTGAATAAGCATCGGTGGACTAGCATCGTAACACGCTCCTCTCACAAAAGTCAACATCAACCAAATACAAAGCACATTCATGAGGGAGGAAACTTACCAAACCACGTATCAACGCTGTCCGCATCCTCCAGATCTTTGAGGTTGACGACGTGCGACGGGGCGTCACACTCGTAGAGCCCAGAGGAGCCACCAGAGTCCCTTTCGGCCATGATCTCAGACAACACGCCTGAACAAGGAAACAAGAGACACGGCAAAGCTCCCATCAAACCCCATCAATGCCACCATCTACATGTGGATGGAAAATAGATACTACACTGTTCTGTGTAAATAATCGAAAACTGCCCAAAGCACACATATTTTAATCGATAATGAAATGTAAATGACCGCAGTAATTTAACATTAAATTATTTACTTGGCGTTTAGGAGCCATATTTTCTTCTTTAGTTGTAATTTAAGTTACGGTAGCGATAAAGGGAGAAAACTGGCTAACGCTTCCTAACATTAGACAGAACTTCAGTTCATAAACACTTCTTACTTTATACAAACACTGCTTCATCCATGTGCCCGCCTCGTTTAGTAAAGCTGGGCTTTTGAAACAGTTAAACAATTTGTGATGGGTATCTAAATAAGTAAAAATTGTGGAAAACTTACCAACGTAGGCTTTTCTCAGACAAACGCAGATATAACTCCTGACGTCGAGCGGCCTTCCTTTTGAACCAGCCAATAGCGATCGCCATTGTTCATCATTTTGCCGTAGTGGTGGGCAGAGCGAGGCTTCGTGAAACACTGAAACAGTTGAAACAATTGTGCCATATTGATTCGAGGCTTTGAAACAATCCGAAACCTGTCTCCACAGTGACACCTAGTGGGGGGTTCAGTTCCTGGCTGAAGTGTAAATGCGTATGTGTATTTGGGAAGATACATATGGGTGAAAGACTTATTGAATTACAAATTGGTAATGAAGATTAAAAAACAATCGTGACATTGAACATTTGTTAATCATAAAGATTTTTATTTAAAAATATAATTTGTTCTGCTGTTGTAGGACTGAGCCTGCTTCTTTTTTTTTTACTGACAATGTATCCAGCCTTTGAAAAAATTATTTCACATGGTATACTTGTGGCAGGTAAACAAAGATATTTTTTGGACAGAATATATAGATTCGGAAACAATGCAGCCCTTTCTTTCCAGTAGTTCAGTGGGCAGTGATGTCTTGGTAAAAATGCATTTGTTCAGTATTTTTTTTACTTCAACTGTTGCATCAGCTGTTGCACTCTTCACTGCACGTGTTTCATTGACTGCTGTCAAACAAGTCCCACAAGTTCTCTTCTGCTGCTCCTGGCACTGGTGATGGTGATGGTGATGGTGATGGTGATGGTGATGATGATGATGATGATGATGATGATGATGATGATGATGATAGAAGTCCTGACAATGTTGATGGCTCTATGAATACAAATTAAAGTTTGTTTTATTTAGTTACAGCCTACATCAACAGCATATGAAGTATACATTACATTAATATTTAGATGAAATTACTCCAAAAAACAAAATGAGGATTAAAAGTGCTCACCAGGATAAAGCCTACCTAGAATAAAGCCTATTTATAACCTACCTCGAGCTAACTGAAGCTGTCTAATTTTATTAATATAGCCTATTGCTCTATCTATCCTAACTATCACTGTCTGTAGCCTATCAATCTATACCTATATCTAATGTAACTGCTAAATTCAACTAACCAAACTGAAAATGTCGCTATAACTATGAAAATATCTACTATCGCAAAATCTCTCTCTTATCGCAAAATCTCTCCTCTCACAAAAACCCTCGAGGTCAAGGCGGGCTAATAGCTCTTTTAAAGTTTGTGGGCCAAAGCCGATACAGATGTGACATTGTGTGATTTGTTGCCAACCTTGTCAATCAAACGTAAAAACAGCAGGTGTGTCACCTGATGGGATGGGTTCGAAACAGTCGTGAAACACAAAAGCTTCGTGACATCATAGTCACGTGACATGGGCACTTTGAAACGAGGTTTGAAGCAGTGTTTCGAAACACTTGCGCTTTGGGATCTCGACACCATGTCAAAACATCTGTCTCACATGTATGAATTCCTCCCAAGGTTCAGGTTAACACTTATATGATGCAGTGTTTTTTTTTTTTTTTTTACTTTTTGTCTGTTCATTTCATCTCAGTGAAAACACTGAACAACTACAAAGAAAGCAGTTGTATGCAGTTGAAGCTAAATTTGAAACTGCTAAGTTTCAGAGTTGGAGGGCATTTGCAAAATAGTGTTTCAAAGAGACTTAAGCTGAAAATGTTTTTTTTTTGTTTGTTTGTTTTACCACAGACACAGAGATGGTGTAGTTCCCAGTTCAGGTTGCTGAAGGAAATTATTTTTTCACAATTCCTAGCAGAATTTCTCACAGCTGTTCTTTGACACAATAACTTAACATTTTCTTCTTGAGTTCTCATCCATCAAGGTTCTACATCTCCAGGACGTTTTACATACATATAATTCTGGTGAAATTGGTTCAAGCACAGAAAATTCACCAACATCTACTTATTGGTGAGAAGGGAACAGTTTTTCTTTTTCTGGTTGAAAGACAAAATTGAGGTGTTTCAGTGTTTAAATCACAGCACTGAAAATATATGTGTCTTAGAATATATGATGTTTTTTGCTTTTTTTTTTTTTTTTTTTTTAAATAAATGTTAATATCAGTAACCAAACAGCAGTTTGTGGACCTCAAATAATGACAACTTAATCTTTTATTCAGCCATAAAGCAGACCACTTGTATGGATCATCTACATCTAGAAGATACATTCACACACAGTATGTGAGTTCTTTGACAAATGAGTATAACATAGTAAACTTCTTTAAATCCATTAGGTTACAAACAGATATAATCCCAAAACAATCAGTTACTCTTAAATTAACTGAGAAACTAGAAAAAAAAAACAACCAAAAAAAGCCCAAAGTGTTATCAAACTGCCACACAGCAGCACTTGGCCTTGATGGGCCACAAACTTTGCCCTGGGGTCCCTTGCATGTTTGCGGGAGAGTACAAACCATCATCAACACACTTCAAAACAAACAATTTCAGTCGGCACTGAGACATCTACAAGTGTAAGAGAAGGGAAGGAGATTTTAGTTGCCAGTTACAAATAAGTCAGACACTGTGAAAAAAGGGAGAACGGAAGATAATAAGATAGCACACAAAGATATATGGTCATAAACCTACAAAGACAAATGGCTACCAGCCATTAGGGCCCCGTTGGCTTAAAATCAGAGACTGCAGCTCTGAGGACTTAAGAAACTAGACTTTATTTGAAAAGATTTTCCTGCTCAACAGCGACACACTGCGGCCACAAGCTAAGGAACAACATGTGGTGCTGAAGTCTCTCATTTTGCCAGTGTTTCACAGAGTAGCAGCAAGTTGACCATATAGTCATTCACACATTGTTTGTTACACATCTAAAATCAAACCCACACAAGTCATAAAATTCATACAATAAAACATTCACACCTTTTCCTATGTACTCCTTTATATACACCCAGAGTCCCTGCTGAGTTAGCGTTTCTTTGTCTTCTCCCTTTTGTTCTTCTCTTGGTATTCAATGATCATCTTGTGAAATACTCCTGTGGGACAGAGGATAAGAGCGTCAATTAGTCACTGTAAAAAAATAATTAAGTTGTTTCAACAGGATCTGAAGTTACAAGATTCAGTAACTGAAGAAATTCAGTGTGAAATAGTTCCGAATGTGATAACTAGACATTTTAGGCTGATCAAACTGTCAAAACTGACAAACATATTCAAAAACAATGGGTTAATAATAAGGATAAGGTGATTTAATTTAATTTAATTTAAGTGAGTTTTCTGGTGCAAACATACACTGTAAAAGTCAGATTTTCAAATCAGGAATTTTAAACATTCCCTCTAGTTGAACAACAATTTATTGTGTCATGAATACAATTCATGACACAATGTGTTTCCACCAGTAGATGCACACTGCATTCTACAAAGGAGAAAAAAAAAGTGATTACCTGTTCTTAAATGAGATGCAGATCTTGTAATTATTAGATATGTAGCCATAATACTGTTAGTTAAGAAATGCTTCACATAAATAGAACTTGTCATTACATTGAAAGAAACCATTTTTAACTGGCAAATGCAATATGTATCTGAATTCTCTACAGAAAGAAACACAAGCATGATCTCATTACACACAAACATAAAAGGCATCTGTGGTGATGGTAAACTCATCCTGATCTTTTCTTGGATTAATAAAAAAAAAGAAGATTGACCTTTTTTTTACATAGCACATTTCTTAAAGATTTCATGGCTAAAAAAAGAATAGAAGTAACTGTAAAGAATCATTGGAATAATTATGAGCTGAGCTGTTCAAAGGTGCCATCAACCATTGATAGCAAATGAAAGATAAATATATGTCACTATTTATACATGGCTGATAAGTAACCTAACATCTTAGTAGATACTGTATGTGTGAGTGTCTCCATCTCCAAGGTTTATCCACCAGAGGGCATTGGTTAGTTTCTACACTTCCACTGTAAAATCCAATACTAACACACTGCAAGTCTTGGACACAATTCTTATAATCACCACATTTCAGAAATCCAGCTAATTATGCTTTTATGGAAAAAAATTAAAAACACAATATCCCAATATCAGTATTGTTAACAATGTCCACTGTTACTGAAAAAAAACAGGAGACAAGTTATTTCACCAGCTTCCACATTTAATTCTCACTTTTGCCAGCTTTGATCAGATCCTCCATTTCATTTTTGCATTACAAGGAATCTAAATAACCATCATCATCAACAGTCCTCACCTTGCTGTGGTCCGGGCTGCTGCTGCTCCACCTCCTGGATAAATAGGTCAAACATCTGCGTCTGGATGAACTTCTTGACAAAATGTCGAGTGGTCTTGGACTCGATTGCCTTGTAGAAGCTTCTCTTTTCAAACACTCCCCGTGCTCCAGGGTGACTGTATTTCACATATGAAGCATAATGGCCGACAGTTTTCACAAAGAAATGCAGGAAGGCTTCCGAAACTACCCGGTTCAGCTCCTCCACCGCTGAAAGAAAGCACAGGAAACATTTGTGTGTCTGCTCCTAACTGTCTGCATTTGATTTTGGTGTCAGTTTACTCACTTGATGTTTTTTGTCTTTTACTTAGTGCCTCCAGTATTTCAGCTTGTAGCTTCGGGGACAGAATAGAGCTTTCATCACCAAACTGGAGAACACAGAATTCACATTTTTACATGAAGATTTTAAACTTTGAAAAAAATAGTTGTTTCCTGTCAGTTTCAAAATTATAATTTTAAACAATTTAGTATATTTCTGTTGACAAGGAGAGATGCCATCCATCCCAACTTGGATGTCATCTCTAGTGATATGAGATTATCGACACCTAAACTCATGAAAAACTTTCTCAATGGATTAAATGGATTAAAAAATGAAAAAGAGGAGTAATTACTTATTATAATCTTAGAAAAATAAAATAAGAAAAACTGCTATAACTATAACAAAAACAGACAGTTAGATGTGGATTATTACATATTAGGTTATTCTTCTTATGCTATTGGTCAATGATTTTAATAAATAATTTGTTCTGTATTACTACTCAATTGAAAGTCTTATTCTCATTTACCTCGAAGCAGGAAAACTCATAAACCAGCTCTACTAGTTGTATATTGTCCACCTTACCCTTACTCAGAATTTTTAACTGAACTTTCAGACTTTTTATCTGACATAGTTCTGAGCACAGATAAGGTAATTACAGTATAGTGGGTGATTTCAACATTCACGTAGATGTTAGTACAGTTTCAGTTCTGAATTTAATTCACTTGTAGACTTGTAGTTGGCTTCTCTCAACATACAAATGAACCCACTCACTGTTTTAATCGAATGACTCCAAAATGTACAGAACACCACCATGAGATGCAATTACATAGCTTCTGTTTTAGCCTGCTTGACTCCCATGCTTGAAAGTGTGCCATGGCTCTATTGATCCATCTATTCCTTATAACTCAGTAGTAATGACTTTGGGAGCTTTTTTACAAATAAAAATGTGACTATCAGAGAAAAATAATAATAAAAAAAACTACTCCTTGTTACAGAGATGTACTATCTGGCACAGAACATTTTAAAATGACCGTAACTCCCAATATGTATCAAGACAGCTTCTCTCCTATGGAGGTCTGTGAGCTAACTTCAACAAATTTCTCCACTTAAACCATCAATGTGTCTTTTATAACTTATTGCAATTAAGTTATTTAAGAATGTTTTACCTTTAATTGACACTTTCATGTTATATCTGATCAATTTATTTTTATTAACAGGCTATGTAGCACAAGCTTTTAACATTGCAATATTTAAACTTTGACTTAATAAAACCTACTCTTGATCCAGATGTTTTAGGCAAATATTGACCTACATTCAGCAACACAGGGAGTCACATGAAGTCATTTCTGATTAGGACTTGCCTCTTATTTCATATATAAAAGTCTCTAGGACATCCTTCTTCTACGTGCACATTAAAATAAAAAGTGTAAAATTAGACACATCCTGTCTCAAAAGGATGCTGAAAAAGTGTATTGTGCATTTTTTACCTGACTGGACTTCTGTGATTCATTATTATCAGGATGTCCCATCAAATGTGTGAAAAGCCTCCAGATAATTCAAAATGCTGTGGTGTGAATAATGCACCATTTTGAATCATCTAGAGCATGGGTGTCAAACTCTGGCCCGCGGGCCAAATTTGGCCCACAGTGTAATTGTGTTTGGCCCGCGAGGCAATGCCAAATGACTACGAGAGCTGGCCCGCCAGTTCTCGTCGGATTTTTGTATCCAGCGCATTTACCAAGAGAGCCAAAGGTCTGAATCACCGACAGTTCAAATCTTTTTTGGAGGAGTGTGGTTCGGAATACGCAGAGCTGCCGTATCATACAGAGGTGAGATGGTTGAGCAGAGGAAAAGTACAGATGTTTCGAGCTGTGTGAGGAAATATGTCAGTTTCTTGAAAGCAAAGGGAAGGACACATCAGAGCTCCGGGAGCCACAGTTTCTTTGTGAGCTGGCATTTGTGTGACATCTCGAGCCATCTCGATGCGCTGAACCTGCAGCTTCAGGGGAGAGGGGGCGCATCATCACAGACATGTACGCTGCAGTGAGGGCGTTCAAAACTAAACTGTGCCTGTGGAAGAATCAGATGCTGCAAGGAAACCTTAGCCATTTTCCCTGCTGCCAAACCATAAAAACGCAGATCACTACCGCCGCGTTCCTATGCGTACAGTTTACTGAAAAACTGAGCGTACTCATTTCTGAGTTTAACCGGCGATTTTCCGACTTTGATGTCCAGAAATGTAGGTTTGAACTGCTGAGTAATCCCTTCACAGTGGATGTGGAGAACGCACCAACAAACCTCCAAATGGAGCTGATTGAACTTCAGTGTAATGACACGCTGAAGTCAAAGTATGACGCTGTGAGTGCCGCACAGTTTCCACAGTTCATCCCTGACACAATGCCTCAGCTCCGCATCCAAGCTGCTCAGATGCTTTCCATGTTTGGCAGCACTTATCTATGTGAGCAACTTTTCTCCTCGATGAAGATGACCAAAACATCTCACAGGAGACGTCTGACTGATGAACACCTTCGCTCGATACTGAGAATTTCCTCAGCACAGAGCCTGAGCCCAGACATTGATAATCTAGCATCCAAGAAGAGATGCCAGGTATCTGGCTTGGGCACATCAGATGAGTAGAAAACTGAGCAATAATTAACTTTTCTTTATGCACTTTTCTTTATGCACTTTTTCTTGCTTCTCCATGGCATTGACTTGAATGGTTGATTGATTTATTATTCGATTGTTTTATTTTGAAAATTATTTAAAGTTTATTTTGATATTTAATTTAATTATTTTAAATCCAATTTTGCATTATTGTTATATATTGTAGTAGCAATCGTTGCTTGTTCCATATTCAGTGTTAAAGCAAAACCTTTTTCCGTATTAAAAGGTTCATTTGTTCAATGTTGGCCCGCGACTTTGTTCAAGTTTCAAATTTGGCCCACTGTGTATTTGAGTTTGACACCCCCTGATCTAGAGGAACTAGAATAAGAGATTATATCTCTGCTGTGTTAACTTCATTGCATTAGCTTCCAGTAAAATCTAGGATAGTATTAAAAATCCTCTACCCCATCTATTAAACTCTTAATGGTCAAGCACCATCACATCTTGAAGAGCGTATCATTCCTTATTACCCCAATAAACCGCTGCGTTCTCAAAATGCAGGACTACTCATAGTTCCTAGAGTCTGTAATTGTAGAAATGGTGGTAGAGCCCTCAGCTACTAGGCTTCTCTTCTGTGGAACCAACAACAAACTGGATTCAGAAGGAAGGCACAGTCTCCCTATTTAAAGTTCTCGCTTTATATATACATGCATCTACATAAGTGTCATTAACTCTGTGTCTTCCCTCTCTTGTAGTTTGTGCATGTCATCCTGGTCCTCATTCTGCAGGTATTGCTGACTCAAAAACATTCAATTGCCCTTGGTCTCTTCTCTCCTTTCAACCCAACCAGTCAAGCCAGGTTTCTTCCTATTTCTCATTGTGGGAACTGTTGGATTTCTCATAATAACATTGTAATGTCTGGACCTTATTTTGTTAGGTGTTGAGAGATAATGTATGTTGTGAATTGGCACTGTGATGGTTCAGTTTTGTTTGGCTTTTTGGCTTCCCTCTCCCTCTTGTTTTTCTTTCTGTTCCAGGAGGCGTGGCTGGTCCCCGACAGGCAGACGAGACCCACCTGGAGCATATCACCAAGCAATCACCCTGCCACTATAGAAACCCTGCTCCCCCTTCACTCAGTGCCAGATGATTGCAGTACCATCCAGTGTTCCTTGGCTGCTTTTTGACCACGACCACGTCCCCGAAGAGTTGTGACCAGCTCGCCTCCTGCCATCACCACCTGGTTTTTGCCTTATGGGTCAATCCTGCTTTGTCTTTTGCTAAGAGACAATAAAAGAAAACTTGTGCACCATGCCTCTGGTCTCCTGCGCTTTATGGTCCAAAACCCCAACCTTGTCAGAATCATCTGTCCAAAATGGATCCCGCAGAGACCGAGCACCTCAAACACGCTGTGGCATCACAAGGTGCACTGATCAGCCAGCATGAGTCTGCGCATAGAAAGCCCTGGAGGTCCTCCATCAACTCGCCGCTTGTGTGACCTAGCTTGACGACCGGCTGGGCCAAGTCGTCACCCAGCTCAGCAGTCTCCCAGCCCCTGCTGGTTCGCCTTTCCCGCCACCTGCTGCTCCACCTGCTCCCCACAGCCGGCTGTTCCACTGAGCCCCCCTCTCTCCTGCCCCGCGAACCGTACATCCTTATCCCTGCCAGGTATACAGGGGATCTTGGGACCTGTTCGGAGTTCCTCCAACAGTGCTCGCGGGTCTTTGATCGGCAACCAGCCACTTACGCCACCGACCGATCGAAGGTGGCTTTCATCATGAGTCTCTGTACCGGCAAAGCCTCCACCTGGTCACTGGCTCTCTCGCTCCACAACCCCTCCTTGTGTTTGGACTATCTCGAGTTCACTGCAGAGATGCAGAGGGTGTTCAAGGGGAGGGAGGCAGTAAGCCAGCTATTGCCCTTAAACCAGGGCAAAGACTCTGTCTCACAGTATGCACTGGATTTCTGCATTGTAGCGGCCGAGTGCAGGTGGAACCAGGCAGCCTTACAGGGTGTTTTCCTGAAAGGGCTGTTTGACGAGCTAAAGGATGAGCTAGCTGCAAGGGACAAAACCAGCTCCCTGGAGGAGCTCATCCAGCTAGCCACCCGCCTCGACAACAGACTCCGAAAGAGGCGTAGGGAGAAGGCAGAAGAGCAGAAACGTCTGGCTGCCTCTCCCACCTCAGCGCTGAGGAGCCCATGCAGCTAGGACGAACCAGGCTATCTCTAGCAGAGAGACAATGAAGGAGCCGTCTTGGCCTCTGTCTCTACTGCGGCCAGGGAAGACACCTCCAGGCCAGGTGCCCGGTCCTACCACAGCAGCGGGGCTTGCCGGCCAGCGAGGGGAAGGCTTGGGGTCCATCCAGTCCAGCTTTCTACTTACTTGGAAAGTAAGACGATCCAAGTTCAAGGTATGTTGCGCTGGCCGTACGCAGCCCTGCCCATTCAGGTCCTGGTGGACTCGGGCGCCGATGATAGTATCATTGACGAGGAACTAGTCAGCCAGGCTAACATCCCCACCGTAGCCCCCTCAAAGCCCAAAGATGTTTTAGCGTTAGACAGGAGACACTTAGCCAGGGTAAGGAGATAGAGCTCTACGTCATTCCCTCGACCACGTCCCGTGTTGTGGTAGGGTTACCGTGGCTGAAAAAACACAACCCCCAAATTGACTGGTCTGCTGGCTCCATAGTTAGCTGGAGCACCTACTGTCACGCTAACTGCCTCTGCTCCGCCATTCCCACCAGTTCCTCCACTTCTCCAAGCCCCCTGGAGGAAATAGACTTGTCTGGTGTCCCCAGCGAATACCATGACCTGAAGCTAGTGTTCAGCAAGGACAAGGCCCTCTCCTTGCCTCCCCATAGACCCTATGATTGTGCCATCAGCCTGCTCCCGGGGGCCACTCTCCCATCTATGAGGCTTTACAACCTCGCCAAGCCAGAGAGGGAGGCCATGGAGGCATACCTCCAGGACTCTCTGGCAGCCGGTCTCATTCGGCCCTCATCGTCTCCCCTGGGGGCAGGGGCCTTCTTCAAGGACGGGTCTCTGTGTCCATGCATAGACTACACCGGACTAAACGACATCACGATTTAAAAATAAGTACCCACTGCCGCTGATGGACTCAGCTTTTGCCCCCCTCCATGATGCAGTGGTCTTCACCAAGCTGGACCTGAGAAACGCCTACCACTTGGTGAGGATCAGGGAGTGGATAACTGCCTTCAACATGCACCTGGGCACTTCGAATATCAGGTGATGCTGTTCGGGCTAACCAACGCCCCAGCAGTTTTCCAGGCTCTAGTAATGACGTTCTACGGGATATGCTAAATAGGTTTGTTTTTGTTTACCTGGACGACATCCTGATTTTTTTTTTTTCCACAGAGCAAGGAGGACCATGTGTTACACATCAGGGCAGTATTACAGAGACTCCTGGGAAAACAAACTCTTCGTCAAAGCAGAGAAGTGAGCTTAGCGTCTCCTCCGTGTCATTCTTGGGGTTTACTGTGAAGCAGGGCCAATCGGAATCTGACCCGGCCAAAATTCACGCACTTTTAGACTGTCCTGTCCCTGCCACCCGTAAGCACCTCCAGAGGTTCTTGGGGTTTGCCAACTTTTACAGGCGATTCATCAAGGATTATAGCAGGTTGGCAGCCCCACTAACCCAGCTCACATTCACCAATGTGACCTTCCAGTGGTCTCCAGCAGCACAGGTGGCATCTGAGGCTCTCAAGGAGAAGTTCTCAAGTGCCCCTGTGCTCGTACACCCGGATCCCCATCAGCAGTTCATTGTGGAGGTCGACGCCTCGGACTCAGGAGTGGGTGCCATACTGTCAGTGTTTCCCAGTCGACCACAAGCTCCACCCCTGCGCCTTTCTCTCCAGGTGCCTCTCCCCGGCCGAGCAGAATTACGACGTGGGAAACTGGAAGCTGCTGGCAGTCATGTTGGCTTTGCAGGAGTGGAGACATTGGCTGGAAGGTATAGAACACCCTTTTCTGGTTTGGACTGACCACAAGAACCTGGCCTACCTGCGCTCCACCCATAGGCTGAATCCTCATCACGTACAGTGGGTACTCTTCCTGGGGAGGTTGAACTACACCCTCACCTACCGTCTGGGTTCTCGTAACACCAAGCCTGAAGCTTTGTCCCGCCAGTTTTCATCCCCAGGTGAGGAGGCCCCCGTGGAGACCATTGTCCCGTCCTCCTGCGTAGTGGGAGGTGGAGCAGAAAGTCCAAGATGCCCTCCAGGGGCATACCGTACCTGCTCCAGTAAGGTCATCAGACCTCCAGTGGTGCCATGAGTCCAAGCTGGCTTGCCATCTCGGGTAGCACACGGGACCCCGGCTCTGCTGCAACAGAGATGCTGGTAGCTGTCTATGTCCGCTGACACCTGCGAGTACGTCTCAGCCTGCTCCGTCTGCGCCCAGAGTAAGTCCTCTCACTGTCCTCGGCCGGTCTTCTTCATCCCTTACCCATACCTCATCGACCCTGGTCACATGTCGCCGTGGATTTCATTACCGTTTGCCCCCGTCAAGTGGGAACAGTCATCCTGACCATCGCTGACCAGTTTTCCAAGTCCGTCCATTTCGTACCTCTGCCCAAACTTCCCGCAGCCCTAGAAACTGCTAACCTTCTCGTGCTCCGTCTGTTTTGCCTACATGGCATCCCCCAGGACATTGTGTGTCCCCAGTTCACCTCCCAAGTTTGGAAAGCCTTCTGCCAAGCCCTGGGGGCGTCGGCCAGTCTCTCGTCCAGCTACCACCTTCAGACCAATAGCCAGACGGAGCGGGTGAATCAGGACTTGGGGTCAGCGCTGCGATGTGTGGCTTTCCGGCTGCCAACTTCATGGTCCACACACCTGCCTTGGGTGGAGTACGCTCACAACTCTCTGGTCAGCTCCGCCACAAGAATGTCCATGGTTCATGGTCTCCCAGGGGTTTCAACCTTCTCTGTTCCAGAGCCAGGAATCCAAGGTTGCGGTCCCCTCAGTTCCGGCCCACCTACGTCATGCCGGGGGCTGGCGGGAAGCCTGGCAGCGCTGACACAGACATCAGAGAGAAATCAACGACTGGCGGATTATCATAGGATCCCAGCTCCTGAGTATGAGGTGGGACAGGAGGTTTGGCTCTCGTCTCGAGACCTCCCTGTACAGCCTGAATCGTGCAAGCTCACCCCCAGGTATACTGGCCCGTGCATCATTAACCCCGCAGTGATCAAATTAAAGCTCCCTCCGGCCCTGAAAATCCATCCCACCTTCCACGTGTCCCTCCTGAAACCAGTCGCTCTGAGCCCTCCTGCCGAGCCCCCTCCACCCCCACGGCTCATTGTGGGCCATCCTGCATTTACCCTCCGCCGCCTGCTGGATGTACACAGGCATGGCCGTGGTTTCCAATACCTCGTTGACTGGGAGGAGTACAGGCCGGAGGAGAGGTCATGAGTCAGCAGGGGCCCCATCCTGGACCTGGCCCTGCTCGCTGATTTCTACCGAGAATTCCAGACAAGCCTGGGAGGCCCCAGGTGGCGTCCATTGAGGGGGAGGTACTGTGATGGTTCAGTTTTGTTTTGCTTTTCAGCTTCCCTCTCCCTCTTGTTTTTCCTTCTGTTCCCAGGTGGTGGCAGGAGGCATGGCTGGTCCCCGACAGGCAGACAAGACACACCTGGAGCATATCACCAAGCAATCACCCTGCCACTATAAAAAACCTGCTCCCCCTTCACTCGGTGCCAGATGATTGCAGTATCATTCTGCATGCCTTAGCTGCTTTTTAACTACGACCACTTCCCCAAAGAGTTGCAACCAGCTCGCCTCCTGCCATCACCACCTGGTTTTTCCCTTGTGGGTCAATTCTGCCTTGTCTTTTGCCAAGAGACAATAAAAAAACTTGCGCACCGCGCCTCTAGTCTTCTGCGCTTCACAGTCCAAAACCCCAACCTTGTCATGGCACCTTACAAATCACATTGAATTGAAGTGACAACACTTACTGAAACAATGAAGGTTTCCTTTTTATCCTCAGACAAGTCAACCACCAGCTGTGTTACAGAGAGAAGAAAGGGGCAGAGTAAGGACATTGCTCCAACATAAATTGACAAGGAAATCTTTCAAATACACAATGCCTGCCTTTCTATTGTTGTGCTCTCTGATTACTCACATCACTCTGGTCAGTGACCAGGTCCAGCAGGCGTTTCTGGACTCCCAGCAGGTAGGGTGTGGGTGCCATCACTACATCTATCAGGATCTCCGGAACAATGGAAATTAAGGTATGCTGCCAGGTAAAGGGGTAAAGGAGGGCTGCTACTGCATGAATGACTTGAGACAATGTGCTGCAGAGAGACAAGAGAGCTGACATCAGATGACCACAAAGAGTCCAGGTTGGATTGGCCTGCCTTTATGAATCTGAATATTAAAACCAATTACCAGTGTTCTGGCCGATCAGTGTATCTACAACAGTCATTGTCTCAGTGGCATCATTTTGTAAGTAATTGCACAGGTAAGCAATACCCCAGTTCATCAGCGATGAAAATGATCCGTCTCTCCAGGACAGCAGCAGCAAACACCAGTAGCACCTCCTTGTCGGTTAGGCACCTGAATAGCGTGGCAAAGTTGACATGTTCCAGCCAGGAATCCAATGGACGGGTCAGGCTGATGATCTAATGGAGAGGGACCACTGTCACAAATACATCAACATTGGGACCAGCATGTCATCATTCAACTGTCACTACCCCAGTGTCTGTGCCGTGAGTCTGAATAACTTTATTTAGCTCAAGGGATGAGATGCAGATTAGCTTTAGTACATTTCATGACATTTTTCTGCCATTAAACATTACTGTGCATAATCAGAGAAGCAGAGTCATTTCATAGAGAACCATGTTGTTCTGGTCACAGTACACACAGCTGTGCTGTGTGGGTCAGAATCGTGAATACCTGACATGACAGAGCTGTTGAAACATGGTATGTGGTCTGAAGTGAGAAGTGTTAGGTTTCCACTGAAGTTAAGGTTGGGTAACACAATACAGGTCCAGACACAACTCTACAAACATGCCCACCTGAACGATGTCATACGTCTCTGAGTTGCACTGTATTTTTAAAAATTATTTCAGTCTGCTCTCTACCTTTTTATTTCACAACCTTTCAGAGACTAAAAGGGGGTTGGGTAAGTTCAGTAATAACACAGCAGCTTCTGCACTCATGCTTATCAGTTCTAAAGAACTATTGGCTTAGTTTTTTCCTCTTGTGTGACTGAATGTAGTCATACTTCCTTGATGCAGCTTGGCTGAGCTCCCAGCTGCCAGCTTGGACATCCTCCAGATTACTATGGAGTAGGGCTGAACGATATATCGTCATCATATCTATATCTAGATATGAACATTGAAGATATTAATATCGAAAAAGCAACAATATAAACGATATAGATTTCCCCCGCGCACGCCCTGCATGTACAGCTCTGGAAGTCACAACAAATTTCATTTTTACGATTGCCATTGAATGCACCACTAAGGCCAGCCAACCACAAACCTTATTTGATGCTTGCTGTGGATCGACAGCTGAAGCCAACCAATGACAAACATATGAGGTAGTGGTGTGCGATACTGCATATTTTGGTATCGATCCGATACCAAGTAAATACGGGCCAGTATCACCGATACCGATACCGATATCGATACTTATCAATAAATAAGGTGGATGCATCATTGAATTGCTAAATCTCAATTAATTTTCATGACCTTAAGTGTTTTTTTGTGATGTTTCCTTTTTTATTATTAAATAGTTAAAACCCAGGACAGAATTAGGGCAAAGTTTATAATTAAATAGAAAATGCTTTATTATCAAATGTTTTAAGAAAAATCTTTTTTGCTTTGCACTTTGCGCGTGACGTCACGTGACTCATGTGACGGCGCAACATCTAAACACAAGAGGGGGGAGGGGGGGCAAAGTGTGCCTGCTCTGCACTGACACAGGAGCGGTGAGTCCGGTGACCTGGCTGTTTCCTCTTTGCCAAAACCGCAGCATTGCAAACAAGAGCAGAACGTAAAGTAAAGAATCGATCTCACCAGGCTAGTATCGATCCGATAGCGATACCGACTTGGTATCGATACTATCGATATTTGGATCGATCCGCCCACCGCTAATATGAGGGCGGGCGTGAGGGAGACGGAGACTGACGCACACACACCCACTACATCCACAGCGGGGAAATTAAAAAGTAAGAAAGAAAAGAGACATGAGTGGGGGAGATAATGCGGCCGGTGGTAGTGCAGAATCTGATTTGGTGCCAAACACAAATCATCCTCCATTATTTGGAGGTATTTTGGATTTAAAAAGGATGACGTGAACCAGAGCCAGGTGTTGTGCAAGTCGTGCTTGGCAAAAATTGCGACAAAGCAAGGTAGCACAACAAACATGTTTCACCACCTGAAACAACACCATCGCGTGCTGCACGAAGAGTGTATGGCAATGAGAGAAACACCGGGGACTTCTCAGTCATCCCAAAAGAAGCCAAAGCAAAGTTTGATTGCTGATACGTTCAGTAGCGTTACACCGTACGAGTCGACGTTCACTAGATATAAAGACATTACAGAAGCTATAACATACCACATTGCAAAAGACATGGTACCCGTGTACACAGTCTCGAAAGAGGGCTTTAAAAAATGGTTCAGACTCTGGACGAGCGTTATAAAATACCATGCCGAAAACATTTTAATCAAGTGGCCATTCCCAAATTCTATAATGAATGTAAAATGAATGTTGAATCCGAGCTCCGTGAAATCAATCATTTCGCCACAACCACGGACCTGTGGTCGAGCCGGACAACTGAACCCTATATCAGTTTAACGGTCCATTTTATTACAAAAACTTCTACCTGAAGACCCACTGTCTTCAGACGTCGTTCTTCCCCGGGGAGCATACATATATTGCAGGAGATGAGAGGTGCGTTAGTGAGTGAGTGAGTGAGCGAGAGAACAAGCTGCATTAATATGTGGTTATTCCACATTCTTTTGTATTATGTTTTTATTTTTCTGAAAAATGCTTGGTTTTCACCGAACCCGTAGTCATATCGTATAATATCGTTATCGAGATATCTGGCATGAATATCGAGATATGAAATTTTGTCCATATCGTTCAGCCCTACTATGGAGGGAGACCTGATTTCAACTCATCATTTCAGGCTACATATAACCACTGACAGATATTCTAGATTTTCAAAAGCTGAAATTTAAAGAAAAATTGAGATTTGTCCCAATCCTGGTTGTAATTTTGGAGAACTTAAGGTTTCTGATGAGGCAAGAGAAGATATTTAAGACTTGTGTCAAACAGAATTTTGTTAAGAGGATTTTTTGAGAGAACTGTATTCAACTGGCTTTAAATACTTCTAAAGACCTGCAATGACCCTGAGTACTGGCAATCTGTTCCATCAATTATGACAGAGGTGATGGGCAGATTGTACTCACCAAAATAATTACAGAGATCTGAGAACTGGTGATGTTGTTAAAATAGGGCCATCTATCAAGCTGGAAATGTATCTAAAACCCTTTATTTGGAAGCAGGTTTTGGATTGAAGTAGAAGTATGAAAAACTGTGTATGCAGTGGAAAGTCTGAAAGGTGAAAGGTCTTTTACCCATGTCACCATATTTATTTTAGCCAATAACTTAATGAGAACAATGTTAATATAACTGATTGCAATCATGGCTGGAGCCAAACTCTGGTTGTAATAAAACAGCTTTCCTTTGTGACAGCCTGGTTTTGTTTGCTTTTGAGCTTTTCCACCTCCCCTTTTGTTTCTTTCTGTTTTCAGGCTGTGGAAGGAGGCGTGGCTGGTCTCCAACACGCAGACGAGACACACCTGATCCACATCTTTGTCTGACTGGGTTTGATGCTACACAAAAAATGGAGTGCTCCCTTAAATATTACTGGGCTAACTGATGAACCTACTGTTAACGACAATAAAACTGAGCTTAAGTTTAAGTTAAACTCTTATTTAAACCCTATGAAGTCATGATAACCAAGAGAGGATGAGAAATTAATGTGTAGATCTGCATCTTTAATCTTATTCACTGAAAAATGCACACAGACTTTTGACAGGTGTATCATTAAACTTGAAGTGGACTGGTATAAGCAGAAAGGGGGGACTGACCTCAGTGCCAGACTCAGGAATGAAGCTCTTAATCTCCACAGTGTTTCCCGGAGCTGGGAATGGGGCCTCCCTCAGCTTCTGCATGAATGGGTAGATCATAGCCATGGAGATCTGCCGCCGCTTTTCTACCTCATCAAATATCTGCACACAGTCATCATACAGCACAAATAAATTTTAATACAAAGCAGCTCATTCTTTAGAAAATGTTACATGAATAAAAACAGTAAATTTAAAAAAAGTATTCTAAACGATACAGCTAGTCTCTCAAGCAGAGGGGTGAGCTAAAAATCACTGGTGCTTGTTGTTACTAGGATGACAGAAGTTCATTTCCACACCACAAGTTCCATCATTATCATATCATACTAATCAATTTGCTGACAACACTTTGACCCTATGATAATAACAAAAATGTTATGGAATTAGAATAATTTAACATTTACTGACAGAGATATATGCAAGCATCAGTCCAAGTTAGAAAGGGTTCAACTTAACTTTATTACAGACTGCAGCTGTCTGAAAAAAGTCTGACCATCTGTACAAAGTGCTGCTATTGTAACTTAAAGTATGGCTTGTCCATTATCAGGCTTTTCTTTATTTAGTTAACCATTCAATTATATTGTCTGCAAATGTTATTTCTCCAACATTAAGGGCTATTCCTAATTCTAACACACACTGCCAACAATTAAATACTGAATCATTTATTGACATATTTATTGGCCTTGAAATAGTGAAATTCAATTTTATTGAATTTAAAAACACCAGCATGAGCCTGGACAATACTGGTTAAAATATACTGATCAGCCACAACATTAAAACTGGTAACTGATTTTAACATTGTGGCTTATCACTGTATTCTTCTTACTGTGGTCAAGTGACAAAGCAATGGTAAATGATTGAATCTACAAAGCAAGTTTTAAATCCATAATAATTACTGATGCTTCAGAGTGCACTCTGATCAGCCACATTAAAATCAGTTACCAGTGTTGTGGCTGATCAGTGTATGTTAGTTATCAGTGCAAACTACACCCAGTTACTAAATCTCGCCAATTTTCAGAAAAATTCTCGGGTCCACAACTTCCTCACTGTCTCCAGTGGTACTGGAGCATTAGTGTAATGCAGAAAATCATTTAGTCACATCTTTGCTCCCATCATTGTGCATCTTTTTCCATTTTGCATTATTCATTAACAACACCTTGTCCCTGTCACTCCTCCTGCACACTTCACTGTGTTAATGCTCACTCTGACATTAGCAATGGTTACACCTCAACAGCATTTTGTTTAAATACAATAAAAAGCCTCCCCCGTGGTCACAACCTGATGCTGATGACACTACCAGACTATGTACAGCAAAAAACATCTGAAGTTGCAAAAGTATCCAGTAAATGTTTACAGATGCAGCATGGGAGGGCCACTAGATATATACGAGCTTAATACAGACATATAAACAGTGCAACAATGTCAGGGTGTTGCACAGAAACAGTGATACAAATGCAAGTAATACAATGAGGGTTACTTCCATACAAAATCCAGACAGCTAATTATCTAACTAACTAACCTTGCTAGCCCACATCTTACTAAGGAAATCATCTGTAAAAACAAAGACAGTCAAATAAAGGCTAAAGATGGGCACAGGAAAGAGGTTTTTCACTGATTGAATACAAACTATTTTCTCTTTGACTCAGTGTGCATTCTTCACATGTGAACTTTAAACACACTCATTTATAAGTTCAGACAATGTGTGGAAAAGCTAGAGTGCACTGTTGGCCTGGGGAGGGATTGGACAGATTTCTAATGACTCCTGTCACAGTGGTGAACTGCACTGGACTGGTGTAACATTCAAGAGAAATTTGCCCCCCTGGTAAACATATCAACAAATTTAAACAGGGTCTGTGTTGAGTCTTACAGTGTGCCAAGTGAGGGGCATTTACTACCCATAGTATGGAAAATTACCATCAGCATAAGCCTAACTTCCCAAGAGATCGACCTGTCCGGTACATATCAAGGGCGGTCAAAGGCACACATTGTTCACCATGGCTGAATCGGGTGATCAAATAAAGGAACAACTGTGTTCCCATCATTCTCTGGGTTTTAGAAATAACAAGTGGACCAGTTCTGCTAAAATACACGGTATTATTTTAGAGAAGTGCAGTTAAGCAATTAAAAATGAACTGAAAGACATTCACAATCACATCCTCTTTTAGAAATGTTTAGTTGAACTCACCTTGGAGAAGAGGCCAAAACAAGCCAGAGTGCTGATGATGCAGTATGCCTCAGGTGGGCGAGCCCCTTTTCCTCCAGGCTGCAGAGAATATTTAGTGAGAATTAGAAAATAACTATGTGACGAAACACAGTTTCAGATGACACACTGACCAGTAAACGCCTGCAGTATCCATTCCTTCTGCTGCCATCAATCTCAGTCAGAACAAAGGAGAAAGTCTCACTGCAAACATAAGAGGAAATGTTAATGCACTGCTGTCACTTGGAACTGTCAGCTGATGATAAGGTTTGACTCTTCAAACCTCATATCAACTCTCAACAACTAAAAGCTTCTCTAAGCAACTGACTGAGGAAAAAGTGAAGCCAACTAAAGCCTACAGAGGCAGAGGAGGATATAAAAAGATATTGAGTCTCTTCCAGCTTGAAATTGTCTGAAATGTCATTAAGAAATAGCAAATCTGTGGAATCCAAGACAAGGTATGCCAGAGTAGGTTTCGAAACAAGTGCAGTGGACTGATGAAGTTCAGATTGAGCTCTTTGGCCAAAATCAAAGGTGTGGAGAAAAAAATGCTGGTGCTTTGGGGATGTGTGGAAGCCAGTGGCACAGGAAACACTGCCTAGATAGAGGGAAGAATGAACTCGACTACCTATTAGCAGTTTCTGGATGAAGATGTGCTGTTGTCAGCAAATAAAGTGAAAGTGAAAAGAGGCTGATTTGTACAACTGGGGTCAAAGGGAACTTCACAAGAAACAAAGGTTGAAGCTTTTGAAAAGGCCCCCACAGCCTGGTGATGTTAACATGACACTAACATACTGTCTGTGTATGAGATAGCGTAAAAATATCTCAGAGCTTCAAGTGATCTGCAGGAAGAGTAAGAGAATAGAAATACTTGTCAAAGTGACATTTCCCTTAGTTAGCACTAAGTAAGAGAGTTGACCTATCCTGGATTTGTTTAATGGCCAATAAAATAATCAGAATTCTGAGCAGGATAAGCTTCTTAACTTCCAGTGTCTGTCCTGTTAATCCAGTGTCTGACCTTAATCTTATCAATAATTGATGTTCTGGACATTTTAACATGATGAGAATCCTAACGCATGTGATTCCATTTCATGAATGAATAGTTAGGTGGCTGGATTACTTGAAAAGAGGATGCTTATCTGCTGAGTACAGTAACATCTGAAATAGTTTCTTTTCCTCCCTGTCTGCCTGTATTTTGTCATGGATAAAACTGTACAACGAAGCATGGGTGGAACATGGAACAAGGAACATAGGGTGTCAGAGTGAATACAGCTGACTTTTATACCTGTGGTATTCTGTCAAAGGAGCCCAGTTGATGCCCTCTGGGAAACAAAACAGAGTGATTGCCTTTAGCATCTTCTCTTCCTCCTCCTTCTGAAATCTGGCCATCCCATCTCTCTGAAACAACAATCACACCCCACACAGCTCTATTTAGGACTGAGTTACAGCACAGGTAGCGGAGTATATACATGTACCGTTTGAAGTCTGTGTCCTGTAATGTGTAAATCAGCATGCAGCGACTCCTATTTCATTTGTTATGCTGCAATCCCATTATGGAAACAAACAATATTACAACAAACTATCCAAATTTCCAGACAGTATCAGTACTTTTTATGCTATATATCGTTCAATTCTATGTAATACTAACATACTAGCAAAACTAACTTTTGATTGTTATTTTCATATTGACATCAAACGATTATGGTGACATTCATGGTGGCTCTGTTCTGCTATTTCATTTGAATTTGTCTCTAAGTTAAGTGTTTGAAAATGAAATGTGCACTGCAGCTTACCTATAGGCTTCCATATAAAGGCTTAAAATATGGTTATTAATCTGGCCACTACAAAAAGTAGTCACCACTGTGTGGGAATGACAAAAATTTTCCATCAGTAGAAACAAATAGCACCTTTAAGGAGTCCCTGAAAGCTGAACAGCTGTTCATGTAAGTCATTTTTTAGATGATGAAATGATTTGTTCCATCACTGCAGGTTAGTCAGAAACATAATTTTAAGATATCTGCTCAGTCGTAATGAAATGCTGACAAACACAGCCATTTGAAATGGACTGACTACATCAGTGTTCAAAGACAGAAAATTCAAAACAATGAGCTGTGTCAGTTTTTCCTCTTCAAGAATATCAGCTATTGCTATCATTACACTTATCACAGTTTTTCTCAGTTTTTCCCTGATATGCATCAACCTTGTCACAGGTGCTACAGTAGCAGTCTAAAGCTGAAGAGCAGCAGCAGGAAATGTATACTCATGGTTATTGGTAGTTGAACACCATGAAAGCAGTAATAATTCATATTTGTGTTCTTGCAACAGTGCTGGATTCTTAACTTATATTTTTAATTCTGAGAAACAATAAAGTTTTTATTTTAATGTTGTTTGTTGTTGCCAACTACCAACTTCAGTTACCTTGTGCAACTGTGGCCATTATAAAATACAATGGACAGAGCACATCAATTTGTGTTGTCAAGTAAACAGTACATAGACAGTATGTAGTTGTTCAGCGGGACAGTACATGTTTCACTTAGCAAACCCTCCAGGTTTACTTTGAATTTGGTACTCCTCTGTGCTCCACCATCACACTGACCTTGGGAAACTGGTAGGTGATCTGAGGTTCATAGCTGCTGCCCTCCGTGGTCTTCTTGAGGCTGACCACGACCAGATACTCAAAGAAGTACTGACCACTGACATAGCGATGCTGCTTGGTCACACTGTCTACCACTGCTGGGCCTTGTGGCTCTGTAGGTTCATGATCATCGACTCCTACACATAAAGATAGAAATACATTTTACTTTAGCATGTAGGATTACCCTGCTGTCCAGATGGAAAGGGGTATGGACTCCTTAGCTAAGATGGCTCATATTTCAGCAGTGCCATGGCTTCTAAGTACCCCATGAAAGGCCTGTTGCCTCACACTCTGCTGTGACAGATGAAGCTTGTGGATAGAGACCTATGGCCACAAAATAGAGTCAGTTGAACTTCAGGTGAACTGTGGTTCCCCATGCAGTTTCTGATATCAAATACATAGCATATACATTACATACTATCAGCTGTTGGATGATGATGTTGACAGTTCATAGTGTAGTTGGGTTTATTGCAGTGTTTTTGGTAAAACATGGTGATTGTTGAATAAAGTTTCAACATTTTAATGAAGCACTGTTAATGTTGATCCTGCTGCTGATTGTTGCTGTTTTTGGAAGGAATCAGCAGGCTACAGTCTACTGAATGTTGGATATAATTTTCCTCTTCCTCCTGACATGTCTACCTACTCATCTCTCCTGTTGACAGCACTGTACGACTCTCTTCAGAACCCATTAGTCAACTCCCCACTACCAATTCAGCCTCATCCTGTCTCCTTCACAGTCTGCCAGACTTTTTGTTTAAAATAAAAGCAGCCTTGTGCTGCTGCACATTAAAGCCTGCTGGTTCAACCCCTACCACACTTCCATGCATTAAAACTCTATGTTTAGTTTTAGAGTGATGATCATTAGATCTTTTTTGTTGTATTTTGTCTATTTCGCTAATATTTAGCTGGGCACATTACAGTAGCCTGATAATTGAAAAGAACTTTGCTATGAGTCAGCTGTGTTCGTTACTCTTCTCGAGCCTGTTACCATAATACTTGATCTGTTTGTTCTTCACATGGAAAACTGGTCCAACCCAGATGTCAAATAGTGGTTTCGACACCAAGTCACCAGGAAAAATCCTAATCACTTAACGACATCTCAGGGGAGGCATGGAGGGCGGAACCACATGTGTATCCTATGCAGTAGTCTTAACCTAAGGTGACACTGCTTCAATGAGAATCTTTTCAGCCTATCTGATGGGGCAGTAAAAGGAGCTGTCTGGCTGTTAGCTGTAAAATCAACGAGAAAGCACGCTGAGAGTGCAGACCTCTGCCAAGGCTGAACACAGCATATGCTCCTGGAATGCAGTAAATATTTTGTCTTTATTAATGAGGAGGGCGATCAATTCCAAAAGTGAATGTGTTATTCCAAAGTAAAAATGCCCTATCCTTTCACCAAATTTCCAGAAAATTGTCTGAGTACTTCTTTGCATAATTCTGCTGGCAGAGACAAAAAACAAACAAATTGCAATGAAAACACAACTTCCTTGGCAGAGGTAATTATTATTAGTCTTTTGCATCATAACACGATAGATTTACCCATGGAAAACAATGAACAGAGGGACTACATATAAAAATTCCTTGATGGTTCATGCTAATTTTTTATTGAAAACTCTCGAAGTTTGCATTTGAGTCACATCTTGATGGCTTCATTTTACATCTATTATGGTGTTGTACAGAGGGACAATTATGAAAATGGTGTCATTGTTAAATATTTATGTATCCCAATTTTTAACCAGTTATCAGGTACCAGGTGTTTGCCTTTGAGTTATTTTGACACATTAGATTATACTGTGCATCATGCATGACTGTTCAGTCATGCATGATGCACAGTATAATTCATATCTAACATCTGTTTTCTTGTTAAAAAAAACTGCATGCACCCGTCACCTTCACTACATGCACCACACAGTTTTAAAACCTTTTGTCATGTAACCAGCACCTCTTTCCTTTACAGCAAGTGAGAGAAACAAGGAGCTATGTTTGCCAAATGGAATGCACCCTGTGTCTTTAGCAGCATTCTGGTCACAGCAGCTTACAGAAACTCAGTGCTATTTGAGAGCTATGTTCAGTATCTGTCCAGCACCACCTTTTCCAAAAACATGACTCATTTTTGGACACTGTAATACTCACTATCTCTTTTGCCCCTGCGGAAGGAGGACCACATGGCACTAATCCTCTTGAGGGCCCCTGGTTGTCCACCTTCATCCTCACCTGATGGGATGGCACCTGTTGAAGAAACAAAATCAGCTGCTGCTGACTTCTGAATCCTTCACACAATGATAATCACCTCCACCCAGTGCCTCTGCTAATTTATACACCCTGCACAGTGGAGCACTGGAGCCGAATGGCAGAATCTTGTTTCCAAAATCCATCACTGTATGGATGGACAGTATAGAGCATGGAGAAGGGAATTACACTGCAGAAATGAAGTATGTGTATGGTTTGACACAATTTTCGGAATTACATGCTGTCGCCATTGGATCTGTCTGGGCCTATTGTAACAGTTACTTTACAGCCACCTTTCAAGCACATAGAAAATTTGACCTTCCAAGGTTACATGAAGTGGTACCAGACGTACTGTGGCTGATGCAGCACACACTGCTGCATTATATCCACTCTGATCATGTCTGTGCTACAGTATACAGTATATTTAACTTTAGGTTTCTGTCTCCAGTGTTTGGGTTTGTGATGATAATAAACTAGAGCAGCCACCAGTAACATCTCCCTGTTGTCTTACAACAGCACAAATACTCTGGTGAATCATTTGTTTACTTCAGTCTCTGAGGAAAGAATTTTCATACTTGTGCTGCGTTCATGTCATGTGGGAAAAACAGCTTTCCACAGGAAAACCCAGTCCATCTCTTCTTTATCAGATAGTAAATAAAGAACAGTAGGAAAACATTGTAAGTACTACTAAATATTTGTCACCTTAACTCAGACAGAACTCACTTCACTTGTTGTCTCAGAGTTTGGTTAGAAACCTCAGGGGTTTTAAATGAATGTGTTACAAAGAGCAACAAGTTACAACTCTCAAACTGTCACAACAGAAAGAGAAAGAAAAAGTCACAGAAAAAAAGATACGTTGCAGGAAACTGTCCCAGGTGAAAGTGAAAGTCAGTAAATATTTAACATATCTCATCTTAGGTGCTCAAAAGTATCAAAAGTAAATGTAAGTTGTAGCTGGAATATTTCCATTTCCTGAAGAAAATATGTGTTACTGCTCTTGCTTCTGGTGACTGATGTGCAAGAAAGGATGTTACCATAGTTAAAGCAAGAAACATGATAGGGCTGAGAAATATGCCCCAAAATGTTATCATGATAAAACCTTTCTTATTAATTGATATCGATAATGACATGATCATGAAAGTTGGGCGTTTAAGTAGAAGCATGCAATAGTGATTTCCTCAAACAATGTATTGAAACAATAGCCAACAACAGTGGTGGGTATACCACAACAAAAAATGTCAATGTCTCAGTAACATGTCATGTGCCCTTAGGGTTCGGGGGTTCTATGCCTTTCTGTGACTCTTCCAGTCTCTCTGTATCTCTGTTGCACCCTGCTGATGACACTCCGTGACACTCTAAGCTCAGTGGCCACTTCCGTCTGAGAACATCCTGTTTGAAGCCTCGCAATTGCAAGGTACTGTTGATCAGTTGTTAGGCGTCGTCTCATGATGTGAAAATGTGAACAGCATGATGAGGAGGATTGCTTAAATACCAATTCTGATTGAACCAGGAAATTTATTGGTCGATTCATGGATCAAACACCTGTTGTGAAGTTTGCTGTTGAGCTCCTTGTTAGAGAACAGCAAGTTGTGCAAAAAATACTGAAACACTGAACAGTTGAACATATGCATTCAAAAGTTAGTGACGGTCACATTAAGTTCACGTATCAAGGTTATGGTGCATTGGTGCAAGTTCATCCTGAAATTTCACCCGGAAGCCAAATAAACCTAACTATTGTGAGTAGTGTATGTATTGAACTTCTGTTATGTTGCTATTGAAGAAAATTATATTGCGCTAATTACTGTTATTGTTTTATTGCCCAGCCCTTGGACATAAACATATAAGAAAATATTGGTAATAAGTGTCTACTGTAAACTGGGATAACTCAAAAAAAGCTTAATAGTATTTTGGTATGTTCCTCAGTCCCAAGGCCACCACAGAATCTAAATAGAATAGTTTCAGGAAATACACTTATTCAATTTCTTGCTGAGACATGATCGATGAGAGGATGATCGGTACCAACCTCCAATAGCTTAGCAAAAAGACTAGAGACAGGGGGAAACAGCTAACCTGGCTCTGTCCAAAGGTAACTATATCTACCCACCAACACTTTTAAAGCTCTATAATTAACACAACACATCCAGCTTCTTAAATCCACACCAAACAAAAACCAAAGTATAAAAATGACACATAGTGGTTTTCATGTGCAGGACTACTTTCTGCCCAGAAGCAGCCAACCCCTGAAGCCAAGTTGCCAGAAAACCTCCAGACAGCACTTCAGGAAGTGACTGGTTTCCCTAACCCCACTCATCTAACTCTCCACAAAAGAGTCAATATGAATGTTTCTCACAATGTCAAACTACTCTTCTACATTCTGCTATAGTGAATAACTCAGTTTCACTTTCACTTTTTTCTTCTAACATATTTAAACTCCAAACTCATCCAGATCAAGCCAACAAAATGTTTAAATATTCAGTCATAAGTGTTTTTCCCCCAGTTAAGGAAGGCAGACCATGCAGACATGAACACAGACCACAGCATTGAAGCATGCAGTAGAAATAAATAATAAATACAAGCAAATTGATAAGTGATCATGAATCATCAGTAGGTTATGAACAAATTTGTCTGTACAGGTCCTTTTTTCTTGTTTGCGATGGCCAGTGTTCTCGGTACTAATGTTATGATATACTGTCTCCTCTTAGACTGAACCCAGAAAGTGAACAGCGTATCTGTGAGTGAGTGACTGCACTGCAGTGAACAGCACAGGCAGCTGCACTAATGCTAGGTTAGCAGGAAGGACTTTCTGCCAGAGAGAGCGGCTCTGTTCAGACAGACAGTCTGAACATGAAACCTGGATTTACTCAGGTGAGTCAGACTGTACTACGGCAGAGCAGAATAACATAGACACCTGTAACCATGGTCATCATACGCCAAGGTGGCAACAGTTGCAATCTGCACCCACTGAAAACAAAATTAAAATTGTATTAGGGAAATGAGACTAACATGTCACTGAAATCATCATAGTAAAAATCAGAAGACTAAATCTGACTAACACTAATGCATGTTTTCTTAAGAGGTTGCCAATAAAGCAATAATCAAAATCAGTGGTTAAAATTAGCACTGGTCACCACATAGAAACTGGAGCTCCAATCCAAACTGAATCACTTTAAGACAAAACTAGTAACACTGACAAAACTGCAGTCTTGTCAGGTTGTGGTAGTCACTGCAATGTTTATTTTGCTATCAAACATGATGTCACATTTATCACAACTCAGACATACTGTAGGTGTTAAGATAAAATGCTGAGTGAGCACATACAGCACATAAAGCATGAATTTAACTGAATGTATCCCAGACAACTTACAGCTGAAGTGGAGCAAAACTAAAACACTATCCCATTCCACATTTTCTTGGTTTCACTTTTTGTCTGGCTCACCTCCCTGGCTCCTGACAATAACCTTTACTTAAGCCACAAGACCAAATACATAGCCTCTGTTGACAGAACAAGGTGTTTGCACCCTGTCGGCAACAATGACAGCGTTTCCCCACCCGACTTGCAGTTACACAAGTGCACTCAGGTCGCTATAGTGGAACATGAAAACAATCCATAAAATATTATCCATCACTACTACTATCACTCTTTACTTGTGTGACCATTACATACGCAAACGTTTCTAATGCTTACATGCAACTGCATAGTTGTGTTACTGCTGCTCAGCTTTGATGGGGGTGTCAACAGTCCTGCTGAACAGCTTCACACCCTGAGGCTCTTGAACATGTTACAACACCATGCTGTCAATGCTGGAAGCACAGGAATTATGCAGTTACCAAGGCCCAACTAAAAGCCCCTCAACCAGCTTCATGTTGTCTTCAAATCTAATCTGTCTTCAGTATGTGTTTCATCTGAAATATGGATCATCTTTAGCTTCCAACTGTAACTAATTAACTATTTTCTCCCATTCTTTCTTCATTTACTGTGACAACAGCCACTTTCCAGGCTTAATGTGTTCAGCAAGTCATGAAAAACCTCACCTGGCATCTGCTATGTGAAAATGTATTTGATTTAATATGAAAGAAACTTCAAAGTAATCCAAATTATACATCAGAACACATTCCATAGAGTGGAGTTGACTTGAGACTAAGACCTAAGGACAGGTTTGTAGGTATGAAAGGCACAAGTTAGGAAACAGACAGACTCAACGGTTTTGCATTAATACAGTCATTCACATTGTTAAAATGATGTTTTATTGGGGTACAGGAATCTAACATCAAGTTGGCTTTGAGTACCTGCCTGCCAGCAAAGGCAATACCAAACAAAACTGCATTTAGTAAGAAGTGAATTTAATGTTTCTTTTTTCACCAGGTGACACTAGATTTAGGTTCGTTTGTCTCCAAAGTTTAACAACAGTCACATAAAGCGGAGGTCAGTAAGTAAGCAGCAACATGATACCCGGATATGCAAATGTGAACGAGAGTAGTCAGCGCACATTCCGGAAGGTATGCTGCCTTTAGTAGTGTGCGATACTGCATATTTTGGTATCGATCCGATACCAAGTAAATACGGGCCAGTATCGCAGATACCGATACTTATTGTGATGGTTATTTGTGATGTTTCCTTCTTATTATTAAATAGTTAAAACGCAGGACAGAATTACTTACAAAGTTTATAATTAAATAGAAAATGCTTTATTATCTTAATGTTTTAAGTAAAATGTTTTTACTATGCGCGTCTAAGTCACGTCACGTGACTCATGTGCATGCGCATGTGTGTCATGTACAGCTCAACACAAGAGGGGGAAGGGGGAGCAAAGTGTGCCTGCTCTGCGCTGACACAGGAGCGGCGAGTCCGGCGACCTGGCAGTTTCCTCCTTGCCGAAACCGCAGCATTGCAAACAAGAGCGGAACTTGAAGTGAAGAATCGCTCTCACCCGGATAGTATCGATCCAATACCGATACCGACTTGGTCTCAATACTATCGATATTTGGATCGATCCGCCCACCACTAGCTGCCTTACGTGTTTGTCTGTAATACGAATACAGCTCAACGGTAACGTAATGTATTTTTATCCAGGTGTAACAGAATGCTGTTCTACGCGGGCTTTAAATGTGCGGTCTTATCTACGTAGTCTCAGTGAAATAAATGATGCTGAACAGCCCGTGTGAGTTGTCCGGGGAGGCTACTTACTCCATCGATTCTTTACAGGTCCCTTTCTTCTCCTGGTTGCCGCTTCACTCATCTCTGCTCCACAAACACACTGTTTCAATAGACTCAGTAACACAACAGCGGCGCTTCAGCGTCTCCATTCCCGCACATGCATCCCGTCCTGGCGTGCGCTTCCCACCTGGTAAGCGTGCTTCACTCGCACTGCTCGGATCGATGACCCAAAGTTGCGCTCTCCTGTGCTGCGTTCAAGTCACGTATGGGAAAAAAAAGCCTCGCAATGCGTTTCCCAAAGAATCGCTTTGTTCGGTTATCTGTCTTCATGGAGTCTAACACCGGCTGCTTATCAGCTGGCACAGTTAGTTAACTTTGGGTCCCGCCCGGCTACGATCGGGTTCATGTGGAAGACGCAGAATTGTAAATTACACGCAACATCGTTACAACAACGGATATATTATTTAATATGATATGAGAAGAAACGATGATACCGTCATATCATTTCGATTAGACTGTGGATATTCTCATGTTCCCAGGTCATGGTTTTATCTCAAGGAAATTTTAATTGAAATCAACTGGACTTGGTTATAGGTCTTTGAAGAAGTTTCACCTCTCATCCAAAAGGCTTCATCAGTTCATGCTGGTCTGACTAGGGTGAGCTAGTCTGACAAACTGGTGCAGAGATCCAGGGTATTTAACATCTGTGGGGGATTGTCACATGGCCAATGATGTCATAGGATTCTTAGTGTACAATGACAGTCAATAGTCATAGTCGTCACAACAACAGTCGTTGGGGATGGTAGTTTTGACTTTGTTACTGCTCTATTGTGTTGTTAGAGTCCGTGGAGTCACCTGAGACCATTTGTGAACATGTGTTGTTTTTTCAGGGTAAGTTCTTGAATCTCGTGGGAAGTGTAGAAAGGATGGCATTGTAAGTAGGAGATAGGTGGTGTCACAGACCTGCTCCTTTGTTGAGAGATGGTTTTTCCAATTTCACATAGATGGCTTCCTTTACTCCTCTTTCGAACCATCTGTCTTCCCTTCATTGGTGCCCTCAAAGGAGTGGGCTTTCTCCTTGATGTGCAAATAGACAACAGAGTCTAGGCCTGATGAGTTGGCCCTTCTGTGCAGGGCCATACACCTTTCAGTGGTTGTTTGGTTTCACCAGTGTAGAGGTCCTTGCATTCCTCACTGCACTGGACAGCATAGAACTAGAGATTGCTTTTTTGAGTGTGTGGTGTTGGCTCTTTGGGATGTTCTAGTCTTTGCCTGAGTGTTTGTAAATGATCCTCCTGAGTTTTTCAGATACTCCAGATACATACGGGATGACTATGTTGTTGCATCTATTCCACTTTTTTTTCTCGACCACCTTGCTGGTGTCCTTTCTTGAAGTCACTGCTGTTATTACAAAGGTCCAGCTGGGATAACCACAGGTGTTGAGAGCATCTCTCAATTGTTTGTGTTCTTCCCCTTGGGCCTGTGAGCTGGTGGGTACATTGTCAGTTCTGTGTTGCAGGGTTCTGATAACACCAAGTTTGTGTTCCAGTGCGTGGTGTGAGTCAAAAAGCAAGTACTGGTGTAGCTTCCATCGAAGTCAGAATAAATAAATAAATAATAGATTAATAAATATTAGTTAACAAATATAAGGTTAAAAAATACAGTTCATAAATAAATACATTTCCACTTAAAATTTATTTAAAATTTACATTTAATTTATTTCATATATCTTCATGTATCTTCTTTGTTTGATATGGGGAACGTATCTTAATTGGGATAGGAACCAAAGTTTGTTGCCGCAGGTTGAAGGGGTGTCACCTTTAAGGGTCGTAGCTTGTTTAGTTGGACATGCCTGGACCAAGCTAGCAGGCAGACACCACGCTGATCCTGCTGCCTAAGATCAGTGATGATTAAGAAGACGTTGGGATAAAGTGCATAGTGCAATAAAGGACTGAAGACTTCTAATTTTTTCTCAAGGGAAAGCGGCCAATGAGGTATATTTATGTTTAATGTTATTCTGCTAGACGTTACAGATCTAAATGTGAAGTTTCTGTTTAGTCATGTAACAAAACGGCCGCGTTTGTCTTTGTATTCTATGTTTAATAATGTATTTTTATTTGCATATTTTTTCTGTATTGTCTACCAGTTCTCACGGCACAAGTACACCATCATGCTCTTTGTGTGATTAAAAGCCCGTAATGAGACAAGAACAACTTGGTTTTGTGATTTCGACTTGAGAGGGAATTACAACTGGTCTGTGTGTGTGGGTTTCCTGTATACCCCAATGTGGAAGCTCCTGTCCTTCTTCATCTGGACATCACAATCTAAGAAAGGGAAACTATTATACTCTTATATCCTCTCTGTTGAAGCTGATGTATCTGTCCACTGAGTTGATGTGTTTGGTGAAAGTTTGCACCTCTTGGATTTTGAATTTGACCCATGTGTCATCCACATATCTGAACTATTGCCATGATGTTGTTCCTTTGAAGGTGTTCAGAGCCCTGTGTTTTACTTCTTCCATGTATAAATTGGCCACAATGGGGGATACTGGTGAACCCACGGCCATGTTTCTGTCTGTAAAATTTGCCACTGAGATGGAAATATGTAGTGATCAGACATAGATCCAGATGTTTGTATATGTGCTCTGGTGCGAGATTAGTTCTGTTCTGGAGGAAGTTTGATCAATTGCCTGTCTTTAATCAATTTGATTGTGACAACAGCCAACATGTAAACATTATGATCCCATAACTACAATTTAAAATAAATACTACACATAATTGCCAACTGTTAAAGTAAAGCTATGGTTGGTTTCTTATAACAGACAGAAGGCTATATTTCCATTTACACTCTCTTCATGTAATTCTGAGCTGCAGCAATAGGATTCCTGACATTATGAGCTGTCAGGAATCCTGTTAACCTGTATCAAAGAATCTTTGTTCAGTTAAAGTGAAGTTATACTAGTGTGGCCGTATGATTTAGTGGCTGTCCATTTCACCGTATGGCACTGTGCCAGTTTCTAGTGCGCTGTTGCTGGGCGCACCATGCACACCTTCATAGGTAGGTGCCTGACCACGCCTCTTCCACTCTATCCTTTCTTGGATGATCCCTGTGTGTGGTGGCTGCAGCCTGACATGGTGTGCATTTTGGTATGATTGCCTGGCTGCCAGTGTGCTTCACTGTCATTCAAAAGCTGGCTGTTGGTGTGGAGGGCCTGCTTGACCTGCTCGGAGCTGGGCTGATGAGTATTTAGTTTTTTTTTTTTTTTTTCTTGCACTCACTTTTTTGGCACCTAAGTAGTCCCACACTGTTTGTTGTAGAAATTCTGTACAAATATCAAAACTTGGAGCTCGATCAGACTATTCCCACTACTGTATTACTTTCCTCAACTACTGTATATGTCTATGTTTCATCACTGCTGGAGTGGAAGAATGTGTAACAATTGATAAACTGTCTGAAAAACTTTTGCTTAACTCATCCTAATGGTCTCATTTTCAAATTTGTTTTCTTTCACTCAATGTAACTAAGCAATTATTATAACCTTTGTAGATTAAACATAGTAACAGAAGCTGACTGCCTGGGAATAATGAAAGAATATATTTTTTTACCCTTCCTTGATGTCTCTTGAACTGATGAAAAAGACAGCAACCCTCTCCGCTGTGTAAATCCACCCTCTTCATAACTGTTGTGTCTTTCTGCAGAAAATTCACATTAACATGCAGTAATGAAGTAAATAAAAAACAAACTTAGATGCAGGTGTAGCTATTGTCTTTAATTAAGTTAAGGAATTTTATATTTCTGTGAATATGTGTTTTATGATCCACTGTCTTACTTTTAATACGAAGAGATGAGAAGCTGAAACTCCTCCTTGGGTTTAAAAACACCTCTCGCTCCACATTCTGAAAGGAAAAGAAATAAAGATACAGTTAACTGAAATACAAGAGAAAGAAGGAAACAAGAAAGCACTCCAGAGTGCACATCTGCATCTACATCTGCTGACCTGTTATTTCCAACTCATACAGAGAATACAAAAAGAGGAGCTGGTCTAGGAACGACACAGTGCCAGACCCCTCCCCGAGGCCCTTTCAGTGGCTATATCTGGTGTTTGTATATATTGTACGGTGTCAGTTGAGTGAACTTTGGACAGCCAAGTTTTCCTTTAGTTTCAAGTCCATATGCCAAGATAGACTGACTGCTTCCTGACTCCAGCTCTGCTCAACTAAAAAAAAACGATTTACATTGATCTTTACATTCATTTTATTAAGAAATTGGAAATTAGAAAGAAATCAAATAAATGTTTCCCAAACAAAACCAAGTTTCTCTTTAAAAAAAAACAAGGAGATGGTTGTTGATTGAAGAAAAAAGGCGACAAAGACACACACCCCTGTCTACTACAACAGTGAGGTGGAGCAGGTGAACAGTAAAAATAAAATCATACATTTCGACAAATAAACACATATACTTTAAACCAAATCAAAAACTCTAATATCTGAACTGCAGTCATCGAACTGCCATCTTACACAGTACAAAATATTGGAGAATCATTTCCTCATTAATTTCATTTGGGAATCTAATCATAAGTATCTATCAATAAGTATTTAATTTAATCCCTTTCTGTCAATCTTTCTTTAATATCTTTGCTGCAAAATTTAATAGTGCATTTTAAATGTTCTGATGTGCAGCAAAAAAGGACAATATTTCCTCGTAAAGTAGCTGAAAATGGAAATGATAGCAAAGTTATCATCATATCATATCATATCATATCATCAAGTATGATGACCTCAAAGCTGTACATATATACATTAGTTGAGTAAATGTACTTTTTTACATTCAACCACTCAAAATGTACAGGACAGGAAGTAGCATTAGCTGGTAGTTTAGGTTACCAATATCCTGTGACTCACATGTATTTACACGATTAACCTCAGGTAAATAATTTATACATCTCCCCTCCAGAAACAACATCAAAATGGTTTTCACTTCTAATCCTTACTACAGGAAGTGAAGAAAGAAGTTGTCAACATCAAAGTTCTTAGTTCCTCCTGTCATGTGATATTTACAGGAAATGTCAGTATCTGAAATGGGTTCCTGGTCATGTGTTTATATTTCACATTGTAATTTTTGTTCTGGTTTCCTAAGTCTCACCAACTGTTACATTGCACCTCAGGCTTCTGAAACTGAACTCAGTTAATCTTTTACAAAGTCAGCATGAAAGTGTCAGGTTAATCAAAAGGCAAGCAAACAAGTGGCACAGCCTTGCATTCAAACCACAAAGAGGATACTCACCACCCGTTCTTGCTGTGATGTCTTGTCCATTTGTCTTTGAACAGATGAAAGATATCCACTGTTAATGTGCTCTCTTCAGCATATCTTTGATTTGATTTCTGCATCAATAAATACACAATACTCTCTTTCCCATCATATGCAATTGTCGTGTGCAGCTATTATTAGTAATGTTGAAACTGCAAGTGCAAATGTATGAGGAAGCACTTGAAGTGAAATGTGCCGTTAATGGACTTTAGTCTCAGGCTTGATTTCCTCTTTCAACATTAAACCAAAATACAGTGACGCAGATGACACAATGTGGGTGTGTGTATTGTGCAGTGAAACCGGTTCATCTCCTTTTAAAGCCAGTTAATCCATGAATTGTGTATAGCATTACGTTTTTATTGCATATAATAGTGTAATAGTGCATCCTCTTTCTTGAATATATATATATGATGTACATTCAGCTAGTACATATGCAACTTCATAATCAAAAGCAAAAAAAATGGTATAGAATCAAAGATATAGTGAAATAATGAAAATGATATCAGAATAATCTTTAGGTTCCCTCTGAGCAGCTTTTGTATCCCCTCAGATATAATTTTAGTCCATTCTTCATGACATTTTTGTTCCAAGTCTACCAGGCTGTTTGGCTGTCTGCCATGTACAGTCTTCTCCAATCTATCCACAGGTTTCAATTAGGGAAGGTCGTGGCAAATATATTCACACATATTCACAGATATATACACAATTTTCCACTCAGTTGTTTGAGTCATAGTTGGATGTGGACTCTATTTGCTTGCTCTTTTCAAGATCGAAGACTGAGTTACTTTACTAGTAATAGAAGGGAGGCACAGAAGAGGAGCGCACTCTGCTCCTCTTCTGTGGGGAGGGGACGGGTTGTCGTCCAGGGGCAGAAACAGAAACTCAAACAAACATAGCCAAACATTTGAGTCCTAGTGGGGCTGTGACACAAGCTTCATTTTCCTGAGTATTTCTTAAATTCATGCACAGCTGGTCTTTCTCCTGCAGTATGAAATAAGACAAGGGATCGGGCTGTGAATATTCTCATTTGCCCAGGTCATGGCTATCTCATGGAAATTTTAATCGAAATCAACTGGACTTACTTTGTAGGTCCTGAAGATGTTTCACCTCTCATCCAAAAGGCTTCATCAGTTCGTGTTGGTCTGACTAGGGTGAGCTAGTCTGACGAAGTAAGAGTTGTCAGATCACAAGGGATCAGTCTGCGACCCCAGCACCATACACAGACATGGATGCATAGCCACAGAAGCACCTCTGTATGACAGTGACCTAACATATTATAGGGTGTAATAGCTGACCTAGAACTGATGAAAAGACGAATCTGACAAGAGGAACCTACCTTTACTGCAGGAACTCAAGAAAGTGCTTCACTGATAGAACTGGTCTGTAGGAAGCAGAATAAATCAGTAATTCAGGCTGTGAAACTCCACAATACCAAGGCCACTTAACAAATACAGGTAGTAAAATACAGTTATAGAAACAGATTTATATAACTGATCAGGCGAATATACTTTAGTTAGTTAGTTAGTAACAGCAATTGGTCATTAAGCAGACACCCCAAAAGCTTACTGTCTAAAGCAGTAATAATTATTATGGTCCTAGTGACCCCTAATGCCCCCTTAAACAGCACATGTAATATAAATTATACTCCAAATTATATCAATTAGTAGAGATGTGCAGCAGATGTTCAAAGGACAGGGGCCCAAATTCATAAAAGGCAATTTTTGTAAATAATTGAATAAATATACGTGTAAAATGACTACAATCATGTGGCTACACACACTCAATATACTGTATACTAAATGATGAAGTAAAAATGGTTACTGAGGATCTCTATTAGAAAGTATACTTGTGTGTGAGATGTAGACTTGTGTCTTGCTGTAAAAGGAAAACAGTGTGCTGGCCTCTCACAATATTCCACAATATCACTGACATATTGACCTATGTCGTGGAAATTGTCTGAAAAAGATAGAGATAGCACTCTGGACACATAAAAGAAACTAGAAAGGGTTAAAGTATTAGAGTATATTATAATTACAATAGGAGATCAACAATACCTCAGCACATGTGGTGGAAAGGAGGATCTCAAACTCACAACAGCAAAACATTCAACCTTTATAGCATCTTTAAAGGTCATGGTCTTTCATACTATTGGCTTGTTTCCCCAAAGTTAAAAACATTCTTGTCCACTTGGCAAAATCCCAATCTGTGATGACCATAAATGCTCACACAGTTGTCCAACCTACACATGCATATGTAAGTAAGAACAGTGGCCTCATGCTGTGGCGCCAGTCAAATATGCAGCGTCTTCCTTTCTTGGTAACTCTGAGACACTGGTGTCACCTAAATCACAGGGAGGAGAAAGTGATCCCCTCAACAGAAACACTATTTTTGTGACTAGAAGTAACTCAGTAAGCAAGTTGAACAACTGACCATTATGAATTAATGATCAACTAATAATTTTCCTTCCACACCTACAATACATTTGTCACGTGGAGTGAGCAGAACACTTCCTGGAGGGGAAACAGAAGGAACTAGAGGAGGTTGGAAAGGCCCTTGTGACTCCTTACATGCAAAAGCAACACAATCTTCCCCATACAGAAATTTCAGCATCACTGGCAAGGAAGGTGCAGCAGGCTGAGCCTGATCAGAGCCCCAATGAACAAGACACACAAGAAGTCAACACAAGGGGACAGAAAAGGAGGAGGTGCAACTTCTGCTCTGCCATAAAGGACTGCAAAACAGGGGCCACCTGCTGGAAATGTGGGAAACACATGTAAGGTACAAAATTCTGCATAGAAGTTACTGCTTCTCATATATGAGACTGATCAATTTAATCAAACTGTCTAATTACATTTGGCCCCACTTCCCTACAACAAGTGTAGAACTTCTGAATCAAATGTAGTAAGCCAGCTACATTCAATTTACATTAAATTCACAATCTGGTGATACTTGGCAACATAGTGCATGTTTACTGCATGTTCTCCAGTGCCATGCAGTGGCCACAGGAAACAATAAAATCATGCAAGACCTCCTCCCCCATGACACCTTTCTCCTTCACACTGTGTCACAGAAGCACATGGCTGCATCATCCAGGATCCTGCCAGCAGCCCTGACACGGATTGTAAGGGCCCATTCAATACTTCTAACAGCTTTCACTATCCTTGTTTTTGATATTTTTTGAATTTAAATAGGTCCTTCTGATTTTGTTAATAATAAGACAGATATGACACACACTGCAGTGTATTGAGGCAAAAGAATACATTTTATTAGAAATCAAAATAAAGACGTATTGGAGCATTTTCTCATTTGCTATCAGCATGTATACTAACAAGGAATGAAAAATAAAATAAAAATCATAAAAGGAAAATCCACACTTCCTGATAATGAGAGACGACACATTCCTGTATCCCGTATCTGAACATCAACAGTGAACTGGGAGGGCACTTAAACAAATCAGGGAGTGCAGATTTCAAGTTGTGTCCTTAACTAATATCAACTCACAGACCAAGTGGATACACATTCTCTGTGAATTTTAGTTGCTGTAGAGTGAAAAGCACTGGACAAGGTGCTGAGTATTCTTAATACTGGGATGAAATATTTGTTTGATGATTCATAAACAAAATTTGTAGCAATGAAATCTGAAGTCCTGGCATGTTCTCTTAACACTGAGAGATATTGCATATTACTTTATTTAGTTCTAACTGAATCTCTCCCTCATACATGCCAAGATAATAAAAAGTTGCTCAAAAGCAAACATTTAAGATAGCAAATCTGTAAAGGAATTTTAATTGCTTTGTGCCATGATACAAAAATTAAAGATCTCAGATTTAGATTAAAGTGATAATCCTGAATATCATATGAAATGTTATATGTGTCTGGTGTGTTTTGAAGACACACTGCTACTTTATTTAGTTCTAACTGAATCTCTCCCTCATACATGCCAAGATAATAAAAAGTTGCTCAAAAGCAAACATTTAAGATAGCAAATCTGTAAAGGAATTTTAATTGCTTTGTGCCATGATACAAAAATTAAAGATCTCAGATTTAGATTAAAGTGATAATCCTGAATATCATATGAAATGTTATATGTGTCTGGTGTGTTTTGAAGACACACTGCTTCAGTATGCATATGTTTCAGAAATTATTATAATACCCTTTTTCAGCAGTCATAAGAATATTTTTCTGATACATAACGTTTTGCTTTTCATATTTTTTTTGTTTCAATTGCTTGGACTGACTTATTTCAACAACATAATTTTGCAAAAGAAACAGTTTGGTCGATTGAATACAATACAACCTCAAAATTAATTAACAGTAATATTTAGTTATTTACCTGTAAATTACCTGTTGCACATATATGTGCATTGTTCCATTAACTCCAAAGCTAACAAGTAGCTAATTCAGGTAAAGACACAAAACCAACCACCATTAAACTGCTAAAGTGTAAACTATTAAAACATTCAGTAATATTTCTGAGATCAGACTGACAAAATGCATTGTCATTCTGATCTACTCCATGCCTTGCTGCCCTCTCAGTAAATGAGGCATTTTTTTTATTTCTCTGTTAATAAAAAACTAAGAAAAGTAGCGAGCCATACAAAAGAAGTAATCATGAGACTAAACCATCTATGAAGTGATATGAGGAAGTCAATGATATGACCCCAGAGATGGAATGATTGTTGACAAAGGTGTGGCATCATTTTAGTAGTAAAGCCATCTGTTAGCTTGTCACTCAGTGAGGGAATTAATGGAGCAATGTTATCTCACAACACCATTAATGAATCTGCCATATGAGCTACATTACAGTCAACTCAACCAAATGTGTGTTTGTACTTGTTTTTTGAAAATTTCACAGACATACTAAGTGGTCTCAGAGATTTATGAAAGATGAGTTTAGGTTAAAAACATTAACATTATCTTTCAAACAAATGGTCATCCATTTTCTGTCTAATCTGTAGTGTAATAGTAATTATGACGATTTTCTTAAAGTTGTTACTGTGCATCCATGAGGACAATTCGGCAAACAATCTTCAGGATTAACACTAAAGTCTACAAGATAATGTTGGATTTTATATTTATATATTTTATTTAAAATCAGCTGAAGGTTAAATCTACTATCTCTTGATTAAAGATATCTACATCAACTGAGCAAGTAAGTGCAAAATGTGCAAATCTCTTATTTTAAAAGATTTACCTGATTAAAGACAATGCACAAGCCCCACATGCTGGATCTCACAAGTAAGGGCCACAAGAAATGAGCTGATTAGCATCCAAGGCTGGTTTCGATTGATGAAAAAGGATTTCACATTAGTCACAATTTTACAGTGAAAGAACAGTAAAAAATACACAGCAGTGCAAGCTTTAAAATGCTAAGTGGTACTGGTATAAATGCTATAATGGCACATGATATTCTGTGTCTGTCCTCCAGGTTCATTAAGGTGAGAAAACACAGTGAGAAGATTTCATGAGTAAAAAAGAAAAGCTTGCAGAGTTTACCTATCATTCCTATCAGGTACGAAACTACTACTACATCTGAATTTACAAAAAACAATAATGGTGAACTAAGAAGTACTTCCTTGGTGACATGGACATTTCATTTTCACTCCTGGATTTTGATATATATCAAGCATATATAACAAAACAATCACAATACATCCCCAGAACTCAGCAATGAAGTTGGTGAATAAAATATTGACAGAAATAATAGGAATAATATCCAAACTAGAAAATGAAGACACAAATCTAAAAGAACCTTATTTTAAAGCTGTCTGTACTTCAGAGCTCCCTTGCAAAGCATGATGCTAAAGATTAACCACCACCTGCTACCATCCCAAATAACAGTTACCAAAATCTACTCAATACCCTCCCCAGCCCACTGTAAAAAATTCAGAAGTGACAGTAAAAATGTGGAGCTCAGCTATTTGTTTAGCATTTAATCCTCAATGAATTTTGCACAACATATGGATTTGATGATGACACATGCTGGATTTAAAAATAGGAGTGAATGACTGAACTCAAACATGGCTCAAACACGTAGCCAAGACAATTCATACATTGGGTCAAAATTGGTCCTTTGATGTCACGTACACGCTGATAGTGTAAAAACATCTGTTCATTTAGCTCACTACAGATTGTTCCACTGGCATTCCTGCAACACTGATGCACTACAACATTAAAGTCTGGTAACTGATTTTAATCTTGTGGCTGGTTGGTACATATCTGTGGCCTTTTTTGACAGAGCTCATTCTCAACCCTAAGTAATGTATTTTACCTTTTTGCAGTTTATGTAACTTGTTTCAATTATTTTCCATGGCTTCATGGCTTGAGCAAGTCAAAACTACACTGATCTGTCACAACATTAAATCCAGTTACCAGTTGTAAAGATGTGGCTGATTAGTGTTTAACTGCACTAAACTTTTATTGAAATTGCATTTCTGATGTTTGATGGTGTAACTGAACCATAAAGGTAAATATAAATTCACTGATCAGTGTATTAACAATGAGTGTTAATGTGACTGACCGTTGTATACAGATGAATGATTGATTCTTTAATTATTTTCTGCATAACTATAGAGTGTGTGGACAGTGTGGATTTTTTATTATGTGTCCAGTCAAGTGTACGTTGACTAGTGACAAGCATGTATGGGACTTTGAGCCTGTGCTCAACTCAGGACTACCACTGTCTGAGATACAAACACAGCCATTGACAACTGACACAGACAGTGACGGGTCCTGAGAGGACAGAGAGGTGGTCACTTGAAGGCTGACTGCAGATTTTTGAAGGCAGCTTTCCTCTGTTTCTGCTCCTCAGCCTGCTTCTTCTTGGCCTCCTGCTCCTGGCGGATTTCTGCTTCAAACCGATTGGACTCATTGATGGCCTGCACCTACCCAACAGGAAAATAAAAAAGTGTGAGTATTAGGAGTGGAAGTAACATTTACTGTCATTACTGTAAAAAAGTAGGTTTTTTGTGTACTACTAATATTTCGAGGAATCAATACTTATGTTACAACATAACAAAAGAGTGAAATCAGCAGCTGCAAGCAGAGAAGCATCAGCACAAGGTGTGTGATGCTTCGTGGCAAGGTTCATAAATGAAGGGAGTTTGTTTAAAGAAGATTCACATAAATCTAAGAGAAAGTTATTTGTACCATTTTTCGTTACAATAAATTTCACAGCAACCACACCCCCTCCCCCTCCCTCCCTGTCAGCACTGGGAGTAGAAGGCCCATCAATATAGTCAGGGAAAAATTAGTATTTCGGGAATGATGACATTGTAAAGTTCAGTCCATCAAAGAATCTTCATAGTGGTATGCTCCTAAGTAAACCCAAATACCTCTGTTAAAGCCCATTGTTTGGAATCATGGAATCAGGTGGGATGGTGATTTATGTAGTTAACTGCCGTGTAAGTGTAAGTGCAGCCTGTATTATCTGCCAACAGGGGAGATTGTTGGTCCCAAATCAGTTAAGTTAACACCCTCCAGTCAAATTACTGGAGGGTGTTGATTTTTGTGGTGCTGATGTGTCTGAAAGTAAAACACACAAACACTGAGGAGAAAACATTTTTTGAGTGAAATAGGTCAGTGCAGTTCACCTTTGACTGATACCAGAGAGACCTGTGGACAGATATGTTAGCGACTGTGACAGGCATAATTTCACCACAAGGTGGACCTAAAATCAAGGCATGGTACAAAGGAGGTGGCACATGACAGAAACTGCACTCTGCTGCCGCAAGAGTGTTGAATGGCAAGTTTTCCCTAATCATGCATATGCATTCATGGGAGGGAAGAGGGAAGAGTGGGAGGTTTGTGCAAAAACACTGACTATAGTGCATATGCAAAAGGTATTGCATTACTGCATGTAATAATCATAATCTTAAGGTTGGCTTTGCTCTGTGGCTCATTTGCTAATCAGTAAATTCTAAGTGAGTTTAAACAACGGGGTGAAAAGTACATACTACAACACTGGAAAAAGTGACCTGAGAAAGTTAACTGCTGGGTCAGGGCTCATGACCTTTTGAATACATTAAAAAAATGCTATTCCTTGTCTGTGATGCATCATGGATCAAAGCTCAGGGGAGGTGTTTATGTGTCCCAATCCTCCAAAGCTCGCCTTGATTAAAAAAAAAAATTTAAAAAAATACAATAATAAAAATAAATAATGGCTTCTAGATTTAGTGATACATATACATTTAAAGGGCTCTGGCACAGTAATTACATACCGGCACACCTGGTTTGAGGTGGACACTTCAAAACTGTGTTACCCCGCTATACCGCCTATAGCAGGTGAGTGGGTCCACTGTCAGATGTCAAACAAGGATACCCTGAAATCTTCAGGATCAGTTTGTGCTGATGGTTCATGTTTTCTCTTATCGAGATTTTAGTTTTTTTCCATTATCACTCACCATTATAACTAAAGTCTTTTCTTCGATACACCTTTTCCATAATAATGAGAAATTTACAGTATCATTTAGTACCCTACCGAGTCTATGTCAGTTCAGCTCAGCTGCATTTGTGGATGCACACTTTGACAGTGAGACTTCCACACTGTCAAAGTGTGCATCCTGGTCATCCATCATCCAGGGCAGCCCAGTCTTTCTTGCATTCGGTCACACTAGATGGCAGTAAAGGAGGTTGTGCCAGGGTCAGTTTTGTGGTTCTGTCATTTTGAACAAAGGCTCTGTTTGTAAAGTTCCCATTCTGCCATGCAGTTCTCCTTTGTTTACAACAACCCAGCTAAAAAAGGTGTATTGACACAGCTAGCAAGTGAGAAACTCTTACTGACTGATGTCTTAATTCTTCAAGACTTCAAGCAGGTAGCTCCAGGAAATCAACCAACAGTCTAGGCCTCAGTGTCAGTAGTCCATGTCGAACTTAGGCATGTCATATTTTGTGTTCAATTAAATTCAAAACTGCTTGAGTTTTTTTATCTCTATGATTTCCAACACACAGCAAATACTGGTATGTGAATGGACAGAGGAGAGTGACAGTGTCAATTGCAGCTGCTTCTTTAATTTTCAGTGGGATTGTTTAAATTATTCTATAATTATTCTAACACACCTTGCTAACACTGACTAGCATTGCTGGCAGAAATGTCAGGTTATGGTTATCTTTTCTGAAGAAGTTTGAGGGTTGAATATTATTTTATTATTTATTATTGCATAATATTTTAATAACCAGCACAATGCGCTATTCCACACATGCAAGCCATTCATTAAACAGGACTTTGCATTAAAACGGTAATCAATTAATGTTTTTCTTTCACATTACCCTTTTGGTTTTATTTGTTGATGAAAATTGCAATACATTTACTTTTTAATTTACTTTTCGTTTATGTTTTTAGGCTTGTCTACACAGCGGGGTTTCAGTCTCATATCTCTCTAATTACATTTTTTAATACATTTTCTGGCTATGTAGCTCTGGCTAACTTTTCATTCTCATAATACACAAGTAACTGTAGCCAAACCATATGTTTAGGCATCATATCCACTTGAACTACAAGCACTGATAAAACAAGAGTGACTTACAGTCAGTGCTGCTCCTGAATGCATCCGGCACAAACACTGATGGAGGACTATAGCTGTTGCTGCCCTGTTTCATGTGCCACTTTCAGTATGCAGTCAGTGTTTCCCTCTTCATTGAGGGAAATGGTCATCAAGAAAGTTACGTCGTTTTTGTTGATGAAACTAAGACTGGACTGTGTCAGCAGAAATTTGTAACAGAAGTTGCGCATATTTCTCATATTCTAAAACACGCCATGCTGATGTAGTTATTGTAATGAAACATTGTCTGTGTTTGTGGTGTATGTTTGGAGTCAGCTTACTTTGGCTTCAAAGAATGTCTTAGCTCCTTTGACCCCTTCTGTTGAAACATCAATTTCAGAGAGTCGAGCAAGAACACTGAGGCCGCTGTCCTCTGACAGCTCTCCTGCTGCTGCCTTCCTGAAAATCAGCAGGAACTGGACAGGAAGAACAGAGAAACGTGAATGTAGAAAGATGGAAAATCACATCATCTGAATTAAATGAATATGTTTTGTTTTCTCTTTCACCTCTCTGAAGCTGAGTTTGTTGTCCAGGTCCTCGTCCACCTCCCTGATCATGTTCTTCAAGGCGAGGTGTGTTTGTGGAGCATCAAGCTTCTCCATCATCAGCTTCAACTCCATCAGGTCAATGTAGTTGTCTTTCCCAGCATCATACCTTGACAGAATTAGGCACAAAACTACTTTGTTACAGACTTGGCTAGAAAGCAAAAAGAAAATCCACATCTTCCACCAAGTGTATGCTGTGCCACTTGTAAGCCATGCAGAGTTTTGGTTTTATTTGTCCAGGCTTTGAGGTGCCTGTTTAAGATATCAGGTCAGAATGACTGACAATTAGTGAAATCGTTAATCTTGTTAATCGTAAACATACTTTTTCCAGTCTACACTGTGAATGTTTGACTGATGTACTCAATATGGGCAAGAACAATGCAATGTATGTTATTCATTTTTATGACTTAGATAAAGATCACACCATGTTTTTAGATGAAGAAAGATGCATCAGAGATTATAAGCAATTCCACTTAAATGTCATGTTGTCATTTTCACTTGAGGTCTTTACTGTGAGTCACTGAATTCTGAAGTTTGCATTAATTTCAGACTATGCTGCTTATTCACTCTATTATGGCAAATCCTATGCATGTATATATGTGTGTGTGTGTGTGTGTGTGTGTGTATGTTGAAAGATGTGGGGGTTGCTTACAAATATCTGTATATATTAATAAGGTGACTAAAAACTACTACGACTAAAAAGCTACTCCTAATTTGTGTGGTCGGCCTGGTGGAAGACAATGTGAAACTGGGCAGAACTGCTGTCTGGCAGACAGTACTGCAGCATCCAGTCTCACACCACCAGACTCAGGGACAGTTTCATCCCCCAGGCCATAAGTCTGCTGAACTCTTGAACTGTCATTTTGTCACTTTATTATTTATTGCGTTTGATTTATTGCATTCTATTCAATCTGCCACTCACATTATTCAAATTGCTGCTTACATTGTTTGTCTACTATTTATGTTTATGTGTCTGTTATTGTTTATTTGCACTACTTGAGTTTATTGCACTACTGTGTTCATTTTACTGCATCTTACTCTTTCCTTTCCTTTAATCTTCGTTCCTTATACCGCAATGCCGATGGAGCCAGAGACCCAAGAATTTCATTGCCAATGACTACTCCTGTAATTATTGTGCATATGACAATAAAAGAACCGTGAACCTCCTGTATCTCCGCCACTGTGTTCACAGCACAACAGTGTTGTGAATGATCAAAACAGAGAAAAGATTAGTTGGATTTACACCTGGTTGAAATTCTGAAAAAAGGCTGGGAAGTACATGCCCATAGTCAAATCCAGAACATAGGTTCGATTTTTATTCTTCATTCCAGGCAACTTACTGTGTTACAATTACAACTTGACAAAAATGAGAGAGTGCAGACCTCCGCCAAGGCTGAACATTTCCTCAAAATTTAAATTTCTCCGCAAACGTCTCTAAACATTAAAAAATCTCCTATATCACTGTGGAAGCATATGCTCTTGGCATGTGGAAAATATATTTTTCAAATATTATTTTAATAATATTATATCAGGAATATATCAGGATGTAATATTATTTGTGGTTAGCCTTGAGATAGTGTCTCCCCTTTTTTCTCACACCAAATCTTTATGCATTTATAGAGATATAACAATATATAAATATATAGATATGAAAATGCGAAATTTATTTCACAACAGTGAAGAATACTTCAAAAATTTCTTGCATCCCAAAATGTAATGGTGTCTTAATGAACTAAGAGACACCTCTGGTTTTCGCTTAGTCCTGCTAACAAACAAGCAAAAGAATAGACCGATGCAAAAACACAGCCTCCTTTGCATTGGTAATTACAACTACAAACAACAATTACTTAGACTGACCAGCATTTGAAGAATGTTCAAGCATTTGCACATCCTGAGCCTGCAAACCACATTAGATCTCACAGCTTGAGCAGAGTGGCTGATTTTAGTATTGGATCTATCGGATGTTGTCTTGTGACTAGGCAGGATTAATGAAGCAATAAACTGAAGTTAACACAGGCAGTCTAATTAGCTATCCATTTATTGAATACTATGAAAGCTGGTGACACACTTCCTAACCCATCATACTAAAAAGAACATGTCTCTTCAAATTTGATCAAACCATGTCTGACTGGGTCTGAACCCTTTCAAATGGCTGTACAAAAAGTATGTGTAATGGAGGAGTACATTTAAAATGAACAGGCCTTGACATGACTGGAACCTGAAGAATCTGGCCAGAGCATTACAAAAACACTCAAAGTCATGGACATGCAAGAATCAACCTTAGCAGCAGATTCCCTCCCTGAACACTAAAGCTCTTCAGCTGGGGAAAAATGCCAATACCAAAAGGAACAGCAGAATGAACAAAGGAATATATTACAAGACAGTTCCTGCAACAATGCCATTTTATCTACAGTAACCCAGTCAAGCACCTGTGGGTATATCATGATTGTGCTTTGGAATGCAAGTAATCTGCAGATTTGTTTACAACATTTGCCATTCAAGTAGGAGAACAGTATAAGTAAGAGGAAGTAGTCAGCAACAATATAGTCATCACTCATTTCACCACTACCACCCAGACTGCTTGCTGCTACGAGGCATTATGTTAAAAGATGGCTGACCCCAAATTCCTGCCATTCATCTGCCGTTCAGTTGTGGTGCTTGCTTCTCTTTGCAGTCACACTGCAGCCTACATCAACAACTCAACATTTTTTTATTTCCTGTGAAGCAAGTACTGTGTGGGTAGCCAAAATTACAATCCACAAAATGTAGCCGTAACATAGATTGGAATAAACAACTCTGTATGCGTCACAGAACAAACAGTAAGCATTGCATTACACTGAATAAACCTATTACAGCATAGCCACTGCTTCCCCGAAACATCCTACACTATTGCAGAAGGTGATGACTTGATTCTAACAATATCCTGCATGTTGCTTGATTTCACTTTGAAGCACTATATGTCCCTGTGAATGCCACGAAACAAATCAGATTTAGTTGGTTGAGAAAGTTGAGAAATAGCTCTTCTCAAAGACACTGATGATATTTGAGAAAAATTAAAGTCTTCAGAGGCATTTTTCCAACACCGCAATACCATCAAATTCTAATCGAATTGATGCTTTCAGGACATAATCCAATTGTGAAATCAATCCAAATAGCCCAAACCTAATAACAATATATTGTTTTAATGGTATAAAATTCCATTCCATTCGATTTTATGTTCTTTTTTAAGTTTCCTTAGGAATGCAATGCTGCAGAGTTAGGACCTTTATTTTGAAAGGTAGAAAAAACACAAGTGATGTTCTGTTATGAGCTGATTTGACTGTGTTTTCTATGCGTCTTATTTTAAGTCAAACACTAACCTTCAACCAGATTGGGGACAGCAATGGGACTGGTTAGATGCCCACTGTAAGATGAGCGATTTAATGAGTCCTGCTCCGGAGCAGGTTAATTTTTCAAGACTCAATCAAAACCTGATCACTGGAAACATGGACTCGACAACTGACAGAATCCAGTCACAGACAAAAGTGTCTCTCCTACAGTCTGACATTACTTCAACTGCATCAGATAGACATAAGATCCTCATCACACAAAAAGAAAAAGAAAAAAACAAACCTCACCCTAGACTAAAAAAATGGAATCCTGTCCATATTCATTTATAACCTTGCTTTTAAATTCTGGAAAATATTTTTTATTGTTTCTACAGTCTTATTCTATTGAAGTTATTATTATAATTTTGACCTTGTTAAATATCATAATAAATTCATTTTCTCACATGTATCACTATTTTGTATCCTTTAAGTCTAAGCAGGACATTCATGGCTGTTTGCTCTTGACAACTTCTTCACATGAAGGTGCTTGAACAGAATTCAGAACAGTGGCACCTCTCTACACACCCAGTTATTTGTGTTACTTTTTAATCTTTCATCACGTCTGATACGGTGACGGCAGAACTATCATAAGTGTTAGACTGACAGCATGTGTAATTCCACCTATAAATGCAATACATCACAATTAATTTGTGATTTCAGACAGAGGGTTATTTCATTTCTATCAAACTAAGAAGTCACATCCAGTTAACAGTTTATTCATAAACCACACATCAGTCTCTGGACGTAGAACTGAAAACACACAAAAAAATTCCTAAACACAGTCTTATATAATCTTATTTGCTTGTCACTGACTTGTATAATACCCCAACTCACAATGCATGCTGCAGCTACAAAAATTCCTGACTGCATTAGGGTTAACTATATAGTGAAAATAATTACTTTCTTTATCATTTTTTTTCTATTATCTTAGTCATTCATCAACTATGTATTTATAAATTGTGATCGTCATAACACCACTCCCTGAACGTCAAGTTCCGTCCAAGATTTTGTTATATTTGTCCGACGACACACTATTTCTCATTAGGTATATATACATTCGGTACATATATGTATATATTATTCGGTGGCGCTTTTTTCTATCTCGTAGGTAAAAAGTGGTCAGCAGTATGATTTCTATTATTATGCTGTGACCTACATGAGAAACACTCAGAAACACTCAGAAACACCTACATGAGAAACACTCATGTAGGTGCACAACCAACTTAACTTCCTCATAGAAGCAATCTCAATGTGACTGCTCTGACAAAACCAACTCATATTAAAAGGGGAACCACTTGAGACATGATTATGAGCCTTAAACCTGCCAACTGTAGCAAGATTCATAGGACACTGGCACACACTCACGTTTTGAACATCCTTTCCATGTCTTTGATCTGCTTTCGGGAGAACTCCTTGAATTCGGAGTAGGGGCTGAAGACCTTCATGCTGGGCTGACACTGCTCACCAAGCCCGTCGTTCAGCTCTCCTCGTCGCATCAGTTTAGCTCCCAGCTCCGAGTCTGCGTTAGCCGTACTACATTTCTCCTCCGACCCATCCTGGTGTCCAGGGACGTCCACAGCAACGGGATCTTCGGCTCCGTCTTCGATCTGGAGCCGTTTGTTGAGCTTAGATGAGAGTTCATCTGTGGCCATTTTCAAACTTAAGAGCGTTATCTAGCTATCTAACTATATCAGGAGAGGAAGCTTATCAAGCCGTGCGTCCAGTTATTAACCCTTATATATAAGCTATTTATGGGTATTTGTCCCAAAATCCCATGTAGAGTACAAATATAACTACAAACGACTATTCGCTTTTCGAACGTTAAGACTTAATTTTCAGGTCTCCAGTTGCTGTTCTGCTTAATGATTCGACTCTAGAATGTTGTATACTTATAAGCTACGTAGCCGTCTGGAGCTGTGTCACGCCACCACACCTTTTAAAGAGACAGACAGGCTTGTCCACAGCCTCACAAACAGTCCCGGCTTACTGCCGCGCGCAGGGTGAATCCCACCCGGCCCCGCCCACATCCAGTCAGATAACCGTCATGTTCAGGAAAAGTAGGAATTTCAGACTCTAGCTAATTCGGGCCGAGCACCGAAACGGTGCGAAGTAATTATGTGCATGCTTGCAATGCATATACTACCGTCGTGCGCGTTTATTATGTGCATGCTTGCAAGGCATCAGCAAGGCGTCAACAGAGTTGACTCCTAGATGATGCATTGCAAGCAATGCACATACTACTGTCGTGCGCATTTATTATTATTATTATTATTATTATTATTATTATTATTATTATTATTATTATGTGCATGCTTGCAATGCATATACTACCGTTGTGCACATTTATTATTATGTGCATGCTTGCAATGCATATACTACCGTCGTGCGCGTTTATTATTATTCTTATATCAAACTTTGTCCGCTAACTCCTCCTGTAGCTTTGAGAAAAGTGCCACATGTTATATCAAAAGGTGCGGATCGATCGGGAATGGTGTGCTATGACTTTTCCTAGCGTTTGGCGTTACCACGGCGACAAAAATGGTGAAAAACGCTGAGATTTTTCCCATAGGAATGAATGGGGAATGATCTGAAAATTTTTTGAAAACACGTCAAATTCGGAGCCTCACAGTGTCGTCATGCTTTGACCGAGAGACCCGATTGAAAGTTTAAACGGGTCACGAGGAATGAAACTTTATTGGTTCCGATCGGCATTTCGACCGATATCACGGTTTTCCCGAAAACACGATTTCCGTTTTGTGCTTTTTTCAGACTTTTTCGGTCCGACTTGAACTTTATAATGGGTGTGTATTGCGTGGGCAAGAGTGGGTGATGTCACCCACTCTAAAGTTCAGCCTCTCTTCTCGTCACACAAATTTTTGTGTTTCAGCCATCCTCATGCCCACATGTTTAACTTCTCGCATACCATTTTTACATAAAAACGTAGAGAAATTTGTGCCGGTTCACACGGTGTGACTTTTGAAGCACTACGATTTACGTTTTTTTGTCAGCGCTGACTCCCCTCAACTGCTCCATCCGCTCCAATGTTAAATTCGGAACTTCTATCCCGCCCCAAAATTGCAAATGTGTGGCATTTTAAAACTGTTCCCGTGCGTCATTTTTTGCAGTACCTACATAAATGACACATGTGTGTTCGGCCACGTCTTGTGACGCCTCTCGTTGAAAAAATTTGGCGATACGAGCTACGGTTTTGGCGTGAGACGATTTTGTTCGGGGGCTACGCGCTCAATCGCTTAACATTGGAATTGGGGGCCTCTCAGCAGTCAAGTGCTGTGCATTTCCATGGCAACTCATGTCTGCTGGCAAAGCTGAATCCAATCAGCCAATCAGAAGCCTTCTCTTGACCCCTCCCAACAAACACACAGAAATGTTTGTCAGATGAGCTGCTCTTTGAGTGCCTTCCATTTGTTTCCTATGGACTCAGCCTAACTCTCCATATAACGGCAACTTGCATGAGCCTTTCCCTTACACACACACACACACACACAACCAACACACACAAACACACACAAACACACACACACGCACAAAGACACACAAACATATATGCACACACACACACACACACACACACACACACACACACACACAAAACCAACACACACAAACACATATGCACACATACGCACACATACGCGCACACACACACAGACAGACACACACACACGCAGATGATTGCACACATATCCAACAGCACGCACACACACACAAGATAAGATAAGATAAGAATACTTTATTAATCCCCAAGGGGGAAATTGTTTTTTGTTGCAGCAACATCCCGCTCAAGTGTACAGAAAAGTGTACATTACCAGAGATAAAAAGAATTATAAATCGAAAAAGAAATAAAAAAATATATATAAAAAATATAAAATCTAGCATAAAATCTAGCAATATGTAGGAGATATATACAACTGCAAGCCCAACAGGATATATTGCACTGAAAAAAAAAATTCACATTAGATGTGGGTTATTGCCACAATAGTTATATGTATAAATATATATATATTTCACATATTGTTTATTGTTCTGATGGAATTGTGCAGGAGACAGATGGGGGGGGGCAGCCTCAGTCTCAGAGTGTCAATAATGTGTCCGAATGTCAGAGTGAGGAGTTGTAGAGTTTGAATGATTTCCTGTGTCACTCTGTGGTGCATCGTGGTGTGATCAGTCTGTTGCTGAAAGAACTCCTGTGTTTGTCCAGCACGTCGTGGAGCGGGTTGGCCGGGTTGTCCAAGATGGCTTTCACCTTGTGAAGCATTCTCCTTTCAGCCACCACTGTCAGAGAGTCTAGCTTCACCCCCACAACCTTGCTGGCCTTGCGAATCAGTCTGTTGAGTCTGTTGGCATCCGCCACCCTCAGCTTGCTGCCCCAGCAAACCACAGCGTAGAGGATAGCACTGGCTACCACAGACTCATAGAACATCCTGAGCATGGTCCTGCAGATGTTAAAGGACCTCAGCCGCCTCAGGAAGTAGAGGCGGCTCTGGCCCTTCCTGTACAGTGCATCAGTGTTCTTTCCCCAGTCCAGTTTATTGTCAATGCGCACCCCCAGGTACTTGTAGTTCTCTACAATGTCCACACTTGACCCCCTGGATGGAAACAGGGGTTACTGGCACTTTGGTCCTCCTCGGGTCCACCACCAGTTCTTTTGTCTTCATCACATTGAGCTGTAGATGGTTCTGCTCACACCATGTGACAAAGTTGCCAACCGCAGTCCTGTACTCCAAATCATCTCCCTTGTAGATGCGTCCAACTATTGCTGAGTCATCTGACAACCAACACACAGACACCTATGCACACATACACACATAAAAAACCCACACACACAAACATACACAAACACATATGCACACATACACACAAAGACACACACACATGATTGCACACATATCCAACAGCACACACGCACACAAACACACACTGACACACACACAACCAACACACACAAACACACAGAAACACATAAGCACACACACACACACACACATACACACAAACACATATACACACATACGCACACATACACACACAACCAAAACACACAGACAAACACAACCAACACAGAAACACACACAAACATATGCACATATATACACACACACACACACACACACACACACACACACACACACAGACACACACACACACAACCAAAACACAAACACACACAAACACGTTGTTGGGCCAGCGTAACACGTGGTCACCAATTGTTCTTTACCTCACGGGGGCACCATTTACTGGGGCACCCTTTGTTGAGGTTGCCTACTAAGGGCACTAATTATTGGGGTTTGGCTATCCAAAATAGTTAATAATTATTAGAATAATACTAAACCATTGCTTTGTTGTAGTGTTGTTTTTTGACACCTTCCGTCCATTCCACGCAACAATGGAGAACCCCTGTGTAGAGCAATTCATGTCCTCCCTCGCACAGAGCCTAAACCCTGGCTACTCAGAATTCATCAGCAAGTTGAATTTCAGTGAGGGCAGGGAAGAGATAGATTCCCTACTTAATGGCAGATGTGATGCAAACCACATCCAAAGGTCCATTGTTAAGTTGTCTGCTTCTGAACTTTCACAGGCAAACCAGCCTTGCCTTTCAGAGCAAAACAGCCCTAGAGAAGGAAGTACAGTCCCTTAGAGCACAAACTGCTTGCCTCCTCCATGAGGTACAAAGGGCCAATAAGAAAGCTATGCGCTACTTAGCAGACCTGCACTCAGCAGAGTCTGATCTTTGTGCACACAAAGAGGAGTTGTTAAGGCTTAAGTCAGGTTGTCTGTCTCCACAACAACCGTCGAGCCATTGTGATTCTGGTTATTCTGATTCACACTCCTCCTGTAGTGAGAGGTTAACACCCTCTCCAGTCAGAAGACAGGAACAATTCCCAGCCGACCCTAAGTTCCTGGGAATGGAGTCAGTTTCTCAACCTCCTGAGAGACCGAGGTTGGCTGACTTCACATCTCTCTGAATTTGACGATGAAGAGACACATAGTTTATCGTCCAGAAGATATTCTCCCCAGTGTTCTTTCCAGCCCATGATGCAAGACTCTCTCATCCGTGCCCATCTCTCCAAAGGGGGGACTAGAACACCTCAGGAGTGCCCAGCCCCTGCCTTCGCACCAGAGATAACTGTTGCACATGACGCAAATGCCCGGACCTCACAGTGTCCCCGCTTCAAAGTGCTTGAGTTCCTTGCTAAAGACATTGAACGTTTTGATCCAGACAGCTGTGATCATAACATTGAAAATTACGTTAGGGATTTAGACCATGCCCTAATTGATTTGCCCCATGCAACCCAAAGGGAGAAAGTTAAACTTGTATGGAAGACAAGCTCTAAAGCTGTCCACAAGTTTATCCAGTCACAACCTCCCAGAGTCAGCGATGACTACACAGAGCTCCGTCAGGCACTGATAGAAGAATTCTCTTCTACTGCTGATGAGATCGGCTCAATGGTTGCAGCCCTCCAAATCAAACATATACGTCATGAGCATCCCAGAGACTATTACAAACGTTTGAGACATGTGTACTTCCAGGGTAGGAATGCACCGGGCTTAGAAGAAAACTCCACTTCTTCAAGTCTTTATTCTTACAGAACCTCCATGTGTGTGTGTGTGTACTCACGTTGTACTCATGACACGCCAGGGTGACCCCTCGATGCAGGACATCAGGAAGATGACACAGGTGGCTTGGGAAACTGTTGTCACTTCCAAAGACAGTTGAGCCTTCCAGCTCAACCACCAAGGCATCACCCAGATCCATCACCTCAAAACTTCACCCTCACAACAGACAAAGGGGGGGTGATAAAGGGTCACACAGGGACACTGAGCGTGACCGCCATGCCCGCCAGCTTCCCGAGATAGGCATTCACACAGTCAAAGCTGTAGAAAGCCTTACTCTGAAATTTTGGCCCAGCAGTATGATCAGCCAATAGACGGCTCAGACGATGATCGCAGCATCTCTGAGTACAGCTTTGAATCTGATCATTATCTAGACAGTGACAACGCCTCTGAAGATGTCTATGCCTCTGGCTACACTGAGCATTACAGCCCTGAGCCACAAGTTCAGAAGAACTTAAGGCACTGCAAATTCAGAGTTCCTTCTTCACAGTAAATAGGCAAACTTGTAGAGTTGTTAGCAACAGCAGCAAACCCTATAGTTAACTCACTAATAGCTACACCTGTCACTATTAGCTGAGGAAGCCTAAATTCAATTGGACTCAGACCCACTGTCTAACTTTGCAAATACAGCTGAACCAACTCCTTGGTAGTATTTTGCTATTCATACATCCTATCCAACACCAACTTTAGGACACATTCAGACAATGATACAGCCATTGACAATAAGATTTTTGAAATGTCACGACGTCCTTCCATAGCAACATCTGCATGAAGGCCAAAATTGTTAGTCCTGTTAAGATCAGACCGAGTTGTGCATTAAATAATAAGCGTTCTAACAGGATCCAATGAGTGGACCACAAAACTCTTGGACATTTGGAAATGGCTTTGTCAATGTAGGTGCCACTCTTTCTCTGCATCTTACCCTAACAAATTAAATCACTGACATTCTTCTCCTCACTAACACTGTTAGTAACTGTCAATGTGCTTAGGTGTATTTCAGTTTTGTGTCCTGATGATTTTATCCTGGCTTAGCTAAGATAGATAGTTGGTTAACAGACTGCCCAGATGTCATTGCCATGAATGAACTTTTCCAACTTGGATGGACACTTGTGCTCTCACAATCACACCTCAAGTGAGATCGTGAGACCAAAGGGGGGAATGTTGGGACCTGAACCTGGTGGTGAGCAGTGGAGGCTCACCACGCATAACCAAGTTTCGACCACATGGCTTTCTTTGTCTTGGAGACAAAGGAAAGCACCGGAACCTTAAAGTCCCACAACCTTCCAGGTGTGAAATCCGATCCAGCAGCCACCACTGGATGACTGTGGCATGTGACCTCTGAGGTAATCAAGTCATATAAAGGCTGTGCTCAGCCTTTATTCGCTCTCTTCTCTTGAAGCTCCTTTCTCTTGCAACTCTTCTCTTCTCCAAGCTCTTCAACAACACACACACTCACCCAGCACATGGTCTGAGTGCCTCCACAGATCTTCTTTGTTCAGGGCCTCCAGGCCTCAGCAGCCAGCCACACACACACACACACACACACACACACACACACACACACACACACACACACACACACACACACACATACGCACACACCTGTAGAAAGTACACTGTAGCTAGATTGTATGTTTCCTTTTCTTTTATTCTTGTTAATAAATTTGTTAAACATACCTGTTGTCTGTTTAATGTTGCACAAGAGTGAATTCCGCCAACCTCTACACGGTCAAGAACTCCAAATTCCTTCTACCTAAACTAGTTGTTAATCTGGTAATTTTGGTTCTAGTTATTAAATGAATTATTAATCAGAGTTCCAAATTGACAATTTAGTACTAGTTATGAGATTGATTTAATAAATTGGCTATCTTTCCCTTGTAGCAAGGGTAGTACCCCGAGGTGATCTAATGTATTAGATCCAATTATTTAATAATTAATAATTATTATTCTAATAATTATTAACTATTTTGGATAGCCAAACCCCAATAATTAGTGCCCTTAGTAGGCAACCTCAACAAAGGGTGCTCCAGCAAATGGTGCCTCCGTGAGGTAAAGAACAATTGGTGACCACGACACAAACACATATACACACAAATGCACACAAAGAAATATGCACACACACACACACACACACACAACCACCACACAAACACACACAAACACATATACACACACATACGCACACATACACACACACACACACACACAACCAACACACACAAACACACACAGACACACACACAACCAACACGCACAAACACATGCACACGCACACAAACACACAAATACACACACACAAACACATATGCACACATACGCACACATACACACAGATAGACACACACACAAACACATATGCAGACATACACACATACAGACACACACACACACATAACCAACTGTTGGATTATTATGAAACTAAGTGTTCTTATTTTTCATCACACCATGTCATGCCATAGCCTTATGATATGTTAATCACTGCTTCGCTGCTGCTTGCTCATCAGAACAAAATGCACCACATCTGATTTTAACACACGCTCGGGTCCAGCTAGAGCCGGTTGGCTACACATAGCAAGACACTGATAACACTCAGGGTCGCACTCCCTGGCGCCAGGAGGATAACACTCAAGGATATGCGCCCTGGTCGCAAGAGGAGTCAAGATGCATAAAAACTTATGATTTCCTTAGTTCGGGGCTTCGTCTCTCCAACTCTTAAAGTGGATGGGTCGAAGCCTCAGCGCTGACTCTATACTCATCTTCCATGCTACTAAAATAAATTGTTAATCATACGTCGTAGTCGTTTCCTTCTATCTTATTACTGTTTGACTAACTTCCTTCCCCTGGAATAAAGTTCCCGGGCGAAAGGACGCGGCAGTGCCCGGTCCAACACATCCATCATGGAAAACCCCCATCACCCTCTGCATGAGACCGTGGGTGCGCTGAGCAGCTCCTTCAGTCAGAGACTGAAACACCCTCGTTGCAGGAAGAAGCGCTTTCGCAGGTCATTCATCCCAGCAGCAGTTAGACTCTACAATGCATCATGACGCTGAGAGTCACTCGTTCACTTCTCTGTCAACTTACAACCGATACACATACTTATTTATTTATTTATTACCCAAACACCTCCACAGCCCTCCACCCATAACTGCATACCGTGTATGCTCTGCTGTTTTGTATATAGTGTTTTTTTGTATACAATATATTGTTCCTATTTAATTTTTTGCTGTGTAATTTATGTGATACATTTTAATTGCTTTGTTTCCTTCTGTAATGGAGCTGAGGTAAAAGCACAAATTTCCCCATCGTGGGATCAATAAAGTTTCTATCTATCTATCTAAAGTGCATGGGTAATCCCTTCTGCACAAGTTCAAACAGGCCAGAGAGTGTGAGCTTTTCTCGCCGAGAAAAGCTCTAAATGGACGATACTGTGTTTTGGTGGACATGGGTGCCTGGAATCATGAAATAACACTTTAGTATCATTCTTTGTCAGTTGATAATGCATATAAAGCAAAAAGTGCATGGGTCACCCCTTCTGCACAAGTTCAAACTGGCCAGTGAGTGTGAGCTTTTCTCGGCGAGAAAAGCACTTAATGGACAGTACAGTGTTTTGATAGACGTGGGTGCCTGGAATCATAAAATTACAGTTTAATATCATTCTTGGTCAGTTGACAATGCATATACAGCAAAAATTCCATGGGTCACCCTTTCTGCAAAAGTGCAAACAGGCCAGTGAGTGTGAGCTTTTCTTGCCGAGAAAAGCACTAAATGCACGGTACTGTGTTTTGATGGACATCGGTACCTGGAATCATAAATATAACACTTTTATATCATTGTTGGTCAGTTGATAATGGATATAAAGCAAAAATTCCATGGGTCCAGGCTTCTGCGCAACTTCAAACAGGCCAGTGAGTGTGAGCTTTTCTCGCCGAGAAAAGCACTTAATGGACGGTACTGTGTTTTGATAGACATCGGTGCCTGGAATCATAAAACAACACTTTCATATCATTCTTGGTCAGTTGACAATGCATATGCAGCAAAAAGTTCATGGGTCCCCGCTTCTGCACATGAGCAAATAGGCATATGACCAAAACCTGCTTTTCTTGCCGAGAAAAGCTCACAAGGGACAGTACTGTGTTTTGGTGGACATGGGTGCCTGGAATCATGAAATAACACTTTAGTATCATTCTTTGTCAGTTGATAATGGGTATAAAGCAAAAAGTTCATGGGCCACCGCTTCTGTACGAGTGCAAACAGGCCAGTGAATGTGAGCTTTTCTCTCCGAGAAAAGCACTTAATGGACGGTCATGAATTTCTATATCTCGCCGAGAAAAGCACTTAATGCACGGTACCATGTTTTGGGGGACATGGGTGCCTGTAATCATGAAATAACACTTTAATATCATTGTTGGTCAGTTGACAATGCATATGGAGCAAAAAGTTCATGGATCCCCGCTTCTGCACAAGAGCAAACAGGCATATGACCAAAACCTGCTTTTCTCGCAGAGAAAAGCACGAAATGCACGAAATGCACGGTACTGTGTTTTGGGGGACATGGGTGCCTGGAATCATAAAAATAACACTTTTATATCATTGTTGGTCAGTTGATAATGGATATAAAGAAAAAATTCCATGGGTCACCCCTTCTGCACAAGTTCAAACAGGCCGGTGAGTGTGAGCTTTTCTCGCCGAGAAAAGCACTTAATGGACGGTACTGTGTGTTGATAGACATCGGTGCCTTGAATCATAAAATAACACTTTAATATCATTCTTGGTCAGTTGACAATGCATATGGAGCGAAAAGTTCATGGGTCCCCGCTTCTGGACAAGAGCAAACAGGCCAGTGACTGTTAGATTTTCTAGCCGAGAAAGGCACGTAATGGACGGTCATGTGTTTTTATATCTCGCCGAGAAAAGCACCTAATGCACGGTACTGTGTTTTGATAGACATCGGTGCCTGGAATCATGAAATAACACTTTTATATCATTGTTGGTCATTTGACAATCATATGGAGCAAAAAGTTCATGAGTCCCCGCTTCTGCACAAGTTCAAACAGGCCAGTGACTGTGAGCTTTTCTCGCCGAGAAAAACACTAAATGGCCGGTACTGTGTTTTGGGGAAAATGGGTGCCTGGAATCATGAAATAACACTTTTATATCATTGTTGGTCAGTTGACCATCATATGGAGCAAAAAGTTCATGAGTCCCCGCTTCTGCACAAGAGCAAACAGGCATATGACCAAAACCTGCTTTTTTCGCCGAGAAAAGCACGAAATGCACGGTACTGTGTTTCGGAGGACATGGGTGCCTGGAATCATGAAATAAAACTTTAGTATCGTTCTTTGTCAGTTGATAATGGATATAAAGCGAAAAATTCCATGGGTCCCCGCTTCTGCACAAGAGCAAACAGGCCAGTGAGTGTGAGCTTTTCTCGCCGAAAAAAACACTTAATGGACGATCCTGTGTTTTGATAGACATGAGTGCCTGGAATCATAAAATAACACTTTTATATCATTCTTGGTCAGTTGACAATGCATATGGAGCAGAAAGTTCATGGATAATGGTAAATGTACTATGAGTGCATGTGTACCTGTGAACTTTTTACCTCTACTGTCCAGACAATGGCCTGAGGGTCACGATGACCTGAGGATGTCTGAAAAATATATTTTAATCCTGTAAGGAGTTTCCTGTTTTCTGCTGTTCTGTAAGGGTTTTCCAAAGGGTTTCCTGCTTTTGAGCTCCCATATGTGGGGATACATGTCTCTAGTCACGTATGCCTTTTGTAATACACACTCATGTATTTAGAAAAGTATAAAAACCATGTTCTTTATTTCTCTGTATGCCACTCTGTAGGTCAGCACACGTGCAGGGCTGCTGAGTGACATCCTGTGTTGCAACCAGTAAAGACTTTTGAGCTGGACTCCGGACTCTAAGAATCTTTGTTCCTGACAGCTTCAACTTTACTTTGTGTAGAAAAGAACCCAGTGGAAACAGAATCCTGGCAGAATAGAAAAGTTTCCACGACATCACCCCTTCTGCACAAGTTCAAACAGGCCGGTGAGTGTGAGCTTTTCTCGCCGAGAAAAACACTTAATGGACGGTACTGTGTTTTGATAGACATCGGTGCCTGGAATCATAAAAATAACACTTTTATATCATTGTTGGTCAGTTGATAATGGATATAGAGCAAGAAGTTCATGGGTCCGCGCTTCTGCACAAGAGCAAACAGGCATATGACCAAAACGTGCTGTTCTCGCCGAGGAAAGCATGAAATGCACGGTACTGTGTTTTGGGGGGCATGGGTGCCTGGAATCATAAAAATAACACTTTTATATCATTGTTGGTCAGTTGATAATGGATATAAAGCAAAGATTCCATGGGTCACCCCTTCTGCACAAGTTCAAACAGGCCGGTGAGGGTGAGCTTTTCTCGACAAGAAAAGCACTTAATGGACGGTAATGTGTTTTGATAGACATCGGGGCCTGGAATCATAAAATAACACTTTCATATCATTCTTGGTCAGTTGACAACATGTATGGAGCGAAACGTTCATGGGTCCCCGCTTCTGCACAAGAGCAAACAGGCATATGACCAAAACCTGCTTTTCTCCCCGAGAAAATCACTAAATGCACGGTACTGTGTTTTGGGGGAGATGGTTGCATGGAATCATGAAATAACACTTTAGTATCATTCTTTGTCAGTTGGTAATGGATATAAAGAAAAAAATTCCATGGGTCACCCCTTCTGCACAAGACCAAACAGGCCAGTGAGTGTGAGCTTTTTCTGTGTTCTTATAGAAAAGCATCTAATGGACGGTACTGTGTTTTGATAGACATCGGTGCCTGGAACCATAAAATAACACTTTAATATCATTCTTGGTCAGTTGACAATGCATATGTAGCAAAAAGTCATGGGTCCCCACTTCTGCACAAGAGCAAACAGGCATAGCAAAACCTGCTTTTCTCGCAGAGAAAAGCAATGCACGGTACTGTGTTTTGGGGGACATGGGTGCCTGGAATCATAAAATAACACTTTTATATCATTGTTGGTCAGTTGATAATGGATATAAAGCAAAAATTCCATGGGTCACCCCTTCTGCACAAGTTCAAACAGGCCAGTGAGTGTGAGCTTTTCTCGCCGAGAAAAGCACTTAATGGACGGTACTGTGTTTTGATAGACATCGGTGCCTGGAATCATAAAATAACACTTTCATATCATTCTTGGTCAGTTGACAATATATATGGAGCGAAAAGTTCATGGGTCCCCGCTTCTGCACAAGAGCAAACAGGCATATGACCAAAACCTGCTTTTCTCACAGAGAAAAGCACGAAATGCATGGTACTGTGTTTTGGGGGACATGGTTGCCTGGAATCATAAAAATAACACTTTTATATCATTGTTGGTCAGTTGATAATGGATATAAAGCAAAAATTCCATGGGTCACCCCTTCTGCACAAGTTCAAACAGGCCGGTGAGTGTGAGCTTTTCTCGCCGAGAAAAGCACTTAATGGACGGTACTGTGTTTTGATAGACATCGGTGCCTGGAATCATAAAATAACACTTTCATATAATTCGTGGTCAGTTGACAATATATATGGAGTGAAAAATTCATGGGCCCCACTTCTGCACAAGAGCAAACAGGCATATGACCAAAACCTGCTTTTCTCCCCGAGAAAAGCACTTAATGGACGGTACTGTGTTTTGATAGACACCGGTGCCTGAAATCATAAAATTACACTTTCATATTATTCTTGGTCAGTTGCTAATATATATGGAGCGGGAAGTTCATGGGTCCCCGCTTCTGCACAAGAGCAAACAGGCATATGGCCAAAAGCTACTTTTCTCGCCGAGAAAAGCACTAAATGCAAGGTACTGTGTTTTGGAGGAAATGGGTGCCTGGAATCATAAAAATAACACTTTAATATCATTCTTGGTCAGTTGACAATGCATATGGAGCAAAAACTTGATGGGTCCCCGCTTCTGCTCAAGAGCAAACAGGCATATAACCAAAACCTGCTTTTCTAGCCGAGAAAAGCACTTAATGGACGGTACTGTGTTTTGATAGACATCGGTGCCTGGAATCATAAAAATAACACTTTCATATCATTGTTGGTCAGTTGATAATGGATATAACGTAAAAAATCCATGGGTCACCCCTTCTGCACAAGTTCAAACAGGCCGGTGAGTTTCAGCTTTTCTCGCCGAGAAAAGCACTTAATGGACGGTACTGTGTTTTGACAGACATCGGTGCCTGGAATCATAAAATAACACTTTCATATCAGTCTTGGTCAGTTGACAATATATATGAAGCGAAAAGTTCATGGACCCCCGCTTCTGCACAAGAGCAAACAGGCATATGACCAAAACCTGCTTTTCTCGCCGAGAAAAGCACTAAATGCACGGTACTGTGTTTGGGGGGACATGGGTGCATGGAATCATGAAATAACACTTTAGTATCATTCTTTGTCAGTTGATAATGGATACAATCCAAAAAATTCCATGGGTCACCCCTTCTGTACAAGTTCAAACAGGCCGGTGAGTATGAGCTGTTCTCGCCGAGAAAAGCATTTAATGGACGGTCATGTGTTGTTATATCTCGCCGAGAAAAGCACTTAATGGACGGTACTGTGTTTTGGGGGACATGGGTGCCTGGAATCATAAAATAACACTTTAATATCATTCGTGGTCAGTTGACAATGCATATGGAGCAAAAATTCCACAGGTCACCCCTTCTGCACAAGTTCAAACAGGCCGGTGAGTGTGAGCTTTTCTCGCCGAGAAAAGCACTTAATGGACGGTATTGTGTTTTGGGAGAGATGGTTACATGGAATCATGAAATAACACTCTAGTATCATTCTTTGTCAGTTGGTAATGGATATAAAGAAAAAAAAATCCATGGGTCACCCCTTCTGCACAAGAGCAAACAGGCCAGTGAGTGTGAGCTTTTCTCGCCGAGAAAAGTACTTAATGGACGGTACTGTGTTTTGGGGGACATGGGTGCCTGGAATCATAAAATAACACTTTCATATCATTCTTGGTCAGTTGACAATATAAATGGAGTGAAAAGTTCATGGGCCCCCGCTTCTGCACAAGAGCAAACAGGCATATGACCAAAACCTGCTTTTCTCGCCGAGAAAAGCACTTAATGGACGTTACTGTGTTTTGGGGGACATGGGTGCCTGGAATCATAAAATAACACTTTAATATCATTCTTGGTCAGCTGACAGTGCATATGGAGCAAAAAGTTGATGGGTCCCCGCTTCTGCACAAGAGGAAACAGGCATATGACCAAAACCTGCTTTTCTCGCCGAGAAAAGCACTTAATGCACGGTACTGTGTTTTTGGGGGACATGGGTGCCTGGAATCATAAAATAACACTTTAATATCATTTGTGGTCAGTTGACAATGCATATGGAGCAAAAATCCACGGGTCACCCCTTCTGCACAAGTTCAAACAGGCCGGTGAGTGTGAGCCTTTCTCGCCGAGAAAAGCACTTAATGGACGGTACTGTGTTTTGGGAGAGATGGTTACATGGAATCATGAAATAACACTCTAGTACCATTCTTTGTCAGTTGGTAATGGATATAAAGAAAAAAAAATCCATGGGTCACCCCTTCTGCACAAGAGCAAACAGGCCAGTGAGTGTGAGCTTTTCTCGCCGAGAAAAGTACTTAATGGACGGTACTGTGTTTTGGGGGACATGGGTGCCTGGAATCATGAAATAACACTTTTATATCATTGTTGGTCAGTTGACAATGCATATGGAGCAAAAAGTTCATGGATCCACGCTTCTGCACAAGAGCAAACAGGCAAATGACCAAAAGCTGCTTTTCTCGCCGAGAAAAGCACTAAATGCACGGTACTGTGTTTTGGGGGACATGGGTGCCTGGAATCATAAAAATAACACTTTTATATCATTGTTGGTCAGTTGATAATGGATATAAAGAAAAAATTCCATGGGTCACCCCTTCTGCACAAGTTCAAACAGGCCGGTGAGTGTGAGCTTTTCTCGCCGAGAAAAGCACTTAATGGACGGTACTGTGTTTTGATTGACATCGGTGCCTGGAATCATAAAATAACACTTTAATATCATTCTTGGTCAGGTGACAATATGCATATGGAGGAAAAAGTTGATGGGTCCCCGCTTCTACACAAGAGCAAACAGGCATATGACCAAAACCTGCTTTTCTCACCGAGAAAATCAGTAAATGCACGGTACTGTGTTTTGGGGGAGATGGTTGCATGGAATCATGAAATAACACTTTTATATCATTGTTGGTCACTTGATAATGGATATAAAGCAAAATTCCATGGGTCACCCCTTCTGCACAAGTTCAAACAGGCCGGTGAGTGTCAGCTTTTCTCGGCGAGAAAAGCATATGGAGGAAAAAGATGTTGGATCCACGCTTCTGCACAAGAGCAAACAGGCATATGACCAAAACGTGCGCTTTTCTCAGAGAGAAAGCATGAAAAACATGGTACTGTGTTTTGGGGGACATGGGTGCCTGGAATCATAAAAATAACACTTTTATATCATTGTTGGTCACTTGATAATGGATATAAGCAAAAATTCCATGGATCACCCCTTCTGCACAAGTTCAAACAGGCGGTGAGTGTCAGCTTTTCTCGCCGAGAGAAAAGCACTTAATGGACGGTACTGTGTTTTGATAGACATCGGTGCCTGGAATCATAAAATAACACTTTTATATCATTCTTGGTCAGTTGACAATATATATGAAGCAAAAAGTTCATGGGTCCCCTGCTTCTGCACAAGAGCAAACAGGCATATGACTTAAAACCTGCTTTTTCTCTCCCCGAGAAAAGCACCTAATGCACGGTACTGTGTTTTGGGGGACATGGCTGCCTGGAATCATAAAATAACACTTTTATATCATTCTTGGTCAGTTGATAATGCATATAAAGCAAAAATTCCATGGGTCACCCCTTCTGCACAAGTTCAAACAGGCCAGTGACTGTGAGCTTTTCTCGCTGAGAAAAAGCACTTAATGGACGTCATGTACTGTATATTTTTGATAGACATCGGTGCCTGGAATCATAAAATAACACTTTAATATCATTCTTGGTCAGTTGACAATGCATATGGAGCAAAAAGTTCATGGGTCCCCGCTTCTGCACAAGAGCAAACAGGCATATGACCAAAACCTGCTTTTCTCGCCGAGAAAAGCACTTAATGAACGGTACTGTGTTTTGGGGACATGGGTGCCTGGAACCATAAAATAACACTTTTATATCATTGTTGGTCAGTTGACAATGCATATGGAGCAAAAAGTTCATGGATCCACGCTTCTGCACAAGAGCAAACAGGCATATGACCAAAACCTGCTTTTCTCGCCGAGAAAACCAGTAAATGCACGGTACTGTGTTTTGGGGGACATGGATGCCTGGAATCATAAAAATAACACTTTTATATCATTGTTGGTCAGTTGATAATGGATATAAAGCAAAATTTCCATGGGTCACCCCTTCTGCACAAGTTCAAACAGGCCGGTGAGTGTCAGCTTTTCTCGCCGAGAAAAGTACTTAATGGACGGTACTGTGTTTTGATAGACATCGGTGCCTGGAATCATAAAATAACACTTTCATATCATTTTTGGTCAGTTGACAATATATATCATGTAGCTGCCATTGAAGTCAGAATTAATAAATAAATAATAGATTAATAAATATTAGTCAACAAATATAAGGTTAAACAATACAGTTCATAAATAAATACATTTCCACTAAAACAGAATTAATAGTTTAATATTAAAAGCAACATTTAATTTATTTCATGTATCTTCATGTATCTTCTTTGTTTGATATGGGGAATGTATCTTAATTGGGATAGGAACCAAAGTTTGTTGCCGCAGGTTGAAGGGGTGTCACCTTTAAGGGTCGTAGCTTGTTTAGTTGGACATGCCTGGACCAAGCTAGCAGGCAGACACCACGCTGATCCTGCTGCCTAAGATCAGTGATGATTAAGAAGACGTTGGGATAAAGTGCATAGTGCAATAAAGGACTGAAGACTTCTAATTTTCTCTCAAGGGAAAGCGGCCAATGAGGTATATTTATGTTTAATGTTATTTTGCTAGACGTTACATATCTAAATGTGAAGTTTCTGTTTAGTCATGTAACAAAACAGCCGCGTTTGTCTTTGTATTCTATGTTTAATAATGTATTTTTATTTGCATATTTTTTTTGTATTGTCTACCAGTTCTCACGGCACAAGTACACCATCATGCTCTTTGTGTGATTAAAAGCCCGTAATGAGACAAGAACAACTTGGTTTCGTGATTTCGACTTGAGAGGGAATTACAGTGAGAACTCAGCCACCGCGACACGAGGGGAGAGCGTGAACAGCAGCCAGCAAGGAGCCTGCCAGCGCGCACTGCCTGTCGTCGTCAGTGCTGTGAAGAAACTTGGGTTTTCGGAGGAGCTTCTCGTCAAAAAGGACAGTATGCAACCTACCGGTAACATAAGAGAGTTGTGTGGTGATGCCAACGTGAAGCACGTTTAAGCCAAGTTAAATGTGAAGATGTGGAGTAGCCTCTACAGCTGTTTAAAGGACTCTTTAACTTTGAAGATTCAGTTGGACTGAATGCACGCAGCATACGGATGCGTTTAAGGACTTGCATATTTCACTAAGGAATGTATGCTAAGTTTGAAGTGTGACTAAGGTTTAATGTGATATCCTTTCTGATTGTTTTAGATATTTGTTGCCTTCTATTTTGAATGTGTTTAAGTTAAGTGTTAAATAACAGTAAGCATTTTCTAAGACATTAAGCTTAAAGGGTTACTGGGGCATTTTTCCCACTTTCAGTCATTTTAGGTTGAGAATTAACATGCATTTAAAATAAGTCATTTTTGCCATATAGGCCATTTAAGCTATCACTTAACCCTTAGATTACTGTGCTTTGACTTCAATAATATTACTTCACTTATTACTTGTCTACTACTAGTAGGCTACTACAACATTATTATCGACAACTAATTGATAATACATTTTTTATTTAACAACTTTGCCTTAAAATTACAGGATAACAAGTTAATAGATTTTCAAATAGTTTACCCAACTCTAACAATTGCTTTAATTTACTAACAAATTAAACTCATTAGTGCTATTTAAAGCTACCCAACACTACTTAAAGCCAACATAACATTTTCTAAAATTAGTTTAATTAAAATTAATATACTAAAAATGGATGATAAACACGTCGCAACAGATGTTTTGTGTGAAGATGAAGAGAGGTCTGTTCATGATGAACCTTTAGAAGAAAGCCCTGCAAAAGAAGTTGAAGTGAATAAGGAAACCAGCATGACTGAAGAGAAGAGAAAAAGGACACTCACTGAAAAGGGTCAGGAACTCCATACTGACAAATTAAAGAAACTTCAACGTAATTTTAACAAAACATACGAGAAGTGGAAGGTTCTTGCTAAGGAAGCTAGAAAGGCACTCTCCTCAGCAAGCTCAAGCGATGTTCTACATGAACACCAAATCAAGGTTCATGTTGCTGATACTGAAGTAAAGGAACGCTATGAGGACGTTCGCAAACACAGTGTTCCCGACACAGACACAAGACGTCGAGCAGACACCTGTGATGCTGTATCAAGACAGCTCATTGAACGCTACATGTTCTACAGCAAGAGGACACCGATCAGCACTTACACGCAATGCAAGCACCGTGGGGTAACACTGGTTCTGTGTTTTCATGTAAAGAAGACCAACAATCCATGTTGAGCTGCCCAGGCTCTGGACGTGTTTCAAGACACTCAAGCCTGTCTGCAGCAAGGAAACAAGAAGCGGAAGCAGAGGTAGCTACCACTAAAGCTACCTTGAAGGTTCTAAGAGAAATGGAACAGGAAGAAAAGGAACTTGAAAGGCTTGAGGCGGAGAATAGGAGAGCGCTAGCACAGCAAGAAGCAGAAAATGCTGAAAGAAAGAGGCTATTAGAAGAGAAGCGCAGACAGTTAGTATGCTTGGAAGCAACTAAAAGAATGAGTGCTGCACAGGCGAGACTAACAGTCTATGAACAAGATGTAGGCTCAGATGAGGAGATATCAGATCTTCTTCATAACCACAACCTATTAAGGCCTCCAGCTAGGGCTAATGTCTTTTCTAAGCCAACTAGCTTTTCACAACCAGCCAGTAGACTCCCCACCACAAGCCATGAAGTCACAAGGCCTGCTTCTCAAGCTGCTCGTCCCAGCTCTCAGGACAATAGCACCACAATGCTTGCCGAAGCAATAGCAGAGTCCATAAATACAAGCTGTCTTCCAGTGCCAGAGCCGCCAATCTTTAGCGGAGACCCAATCAGATACCAGGACTGGAAAATGTCATTCCAAACTCTGATAGGACGGAAGAACATTCCTGTAAATGAAAAGATTTACTACCTACGCAAGTATGTCACAGGAGCTGCAAAGAAAGTCATTGAAAGTTATTTCCTAGTGGGAACGGAGAAAGCCTATGATTCAGCATGGGAAATATTGGAAGAAAGATACGGCAATTCCTTTGTAGTCGCTAAAGCTTTCCGTGACAAGCTGAATTCGTGGAACAAGATAGGACCCAAAGACAGCGTCGAGCTGAGGGAATTTGCAGACTTCCTGCGAGGCTGTCAAGCAGCAATGAGTCACATTAAGAGTCTCAAAGTCCTAAATGACTGCAGCGAAAATCAAAGGATTCTGAGCAAGCTCCCTGACTGGCTTACTGCCAGGTGGAACAGAAAGGTCATGGAATTCGAAGAAGAAACACATGACTTCCCGAGTTTCAGCACCTTTGTTGAGTTCGTGTCTAAAGAAGCAAAGATAGCTTGCAATCCAGTGACTTCATTGCATGCTCTGAAGAGTGGTGATGGTGACAAGACAAGGCAATCCAAGGTCCGAAAAATTGGCGCGAAGGTGCTTGCAAGTGCATCTGAAGAGAAGCCAGATGTTGAAGGGCGAAAGGGCGATGGTAAGGGATGCATGTTTTGTGAAAAGACAAACCATGGCATTCAGACATGCCGGAAGTTGATGGAGAAGCCTGTCAAAGAGCGAGTCAAGTATGTACAGACACAGAAACTGTGCTTCGCTTGTTTGAAGCCAGGACACCACTCAAAGAGCTGCGAAGGGAAAAGCATATGCAACGTGTGCAAGGGGAGGCATCCCACATGTTTGCATGAGGACCGTGCCAAGGCAGATGAAAGGGTCCAAGTTCACAAACAGGAGAGTGGAAAACCCTCAAGAGGAAAAGAAATGTCTAAAGAACCTAAACAAAGTAACACAGAGTCAACAACAAGTGAAGCAACAAGCACAGCCACTTCCAACCAAGTGATGCACAATGGGAATGGCAAGTATCCATCCACAATAGTGCCAGTTTGGCTGTCAACCACAAGCAACCCAGAGGCTGAAGTTCTGGTATACACATTGCTAGACAGTCAGAGCGATAGCACCTTCATCCTCCAAGAAAGGGCAGAAAGTCTTGATGCGCAGATGGAGCCTTGCAACTAAAACTGTCCACTCTTGCCTTCAAGCAGACAGTCATCCCAAGTCACAAGCTGGTTGGGCTGCAGGTTAGAGGGTTTTACACCTCCAAGAAAGTCTCGCTTCCCGTGACTTATTCACGAGACTTTATCCTGGCTAGTATCAGTCACATTCCTACACCTAAGACCGCAAGGGCATGGTCTCATTTAGAGCACCTTGCTGAAGAGATTGCTCCTTTGATTGACTGCGACGTTGGCCTGCTCATTGGGTATAATTGCTCACAAGCCCTGTTGCCCAGAGAGATTGTGTCGGGCAAAGATGACGAGCCGTTCGCAGTAAGAACCGATCTTGGCTGGAGCATCATTGGCTGCGTCAACCCTTGTGTTGACTATGGAGATGCAATTGGAAGCAGCCACAGAATCATTGTGAAAGAAGTCACACCAAGTCTACAGTCACCCAGTGACTTGATAAGTCAAGTTCAGTACATATGCAGAACGCAAGTCAAGGAAGTCATTGCTCCTACAGATGTGCTGAAAGTGCTCGAATCAGACTTCAGCGAGAGAAATGTGGAAGACGCTCATTTCTCCCAAGATGACATTCGCTTCATCTCAATAATGGAGGAGGGCATAAAGACACTACCAAATGGACAGCGCGAAATGCCTTTGCCATTTAGAAAAAACAAACCGTGTCTACCTAACAATCTGAAATGTGCAGATCATCGTCTCCGATGTCTCAAGAGAAGGTTTGAGAAGGACAAGCAATACCATAAAGACTATGTTGGCTTCATGAGCAACATCATTTCCTGCGGAGATGCAGAGAAGGTCCCAGAGAGTGAAGTCCAACGGAGCCCCTGCTGGCACATTCCGCACCACGGAGTCTATCACCACCAGAAACCAGGGAAGATCCGTGTGGTGTTTGATTGTTCAGTGAAGTTTGAAGGAGTATCCCTCAACGACCATCTACTCACTGGACCAGAGTTGACGAATACTCTGCTAGGCATCCTCTGTCGATTCAGGAAGGGCCCAGTAGCTGTGATGTGCGACATAGAGCGTATGTTTCACCAGTTTCGTGTCAGAGCTGAGGATCAGGACTACCTCAGGTTCCTGTGGTGGGACAACGGGGATATCGAGTCAGAGCCATCAGTGTACCGAATGAAAGTGCACCTATTCGGTGCAGCCTCGTCGCCCGGCTGTGCGAACTATGGCCTCAAACATGTTGCTGCACAAGGTCGAGGTCAATTCAGTGAAGCCACAATCCACTTCGTTGAGCGAAACTTTTACGTCGACGATGGCTTGATAAGTTTCTCAACACCCAAAGAAGCCATACAGTTGGTGAGTGAAGCCAGGCAACTCTGCAGCTCTGGAAGGTTGCGCATCCACAAGTTCGTTTCGAACAGTCAAGAGGTGCTTGCATCCCTCCCGAAGGAAGAGTGTGCAGACACGCCACGAAGCAAAGATCTAGCCCTAGGTGAACCACAGATGGAGAGAGCCCTAGGCGTTAAATGGTGCGTCACTTCAGACCACTTCAGCTTCCGAGTGGTGGTGGATGAATGCCCACTTTCAAGAAGAGGAGTGCTTTCGACCGTGGCCTCCATCTTTGACCCTTTAGGCTTCGTTGCTCCCTTCATTCTAATCGGGAAGCAAATCCTTCAGCAAATGTGCCTTGACAAGGTGGAATGGGATGATCCGCTGCGGGACGATCTGAGACCAAGGTGGGAGTGCTGGCTCCTGGATTTGAAGAACCTGGCAGACGTCAAGATTCAGCGATGCTATCTCCCATTAGAGTTCAAGCAAGTCCAAAGGTATGAGCTCCATTACTTCTCCGATGCGAGCATCCTGGGGTATGGAGAATGTACTTACCTGAGGGTAATTAGTGAAACTGGACAGATCCACTGCTCCTTAGTAATGGGCAAAGCCCGAGTAGCCCCTACTAAGGTGACGACATTGCCAAGACTCGAGCTATCGGCAGCAGTTGTAGCCGTACGCATGAGTGACATGCTAAGGAAGGAGCTAGAAATAGATGCTCAAGAAGTCTTTTGGACAGATTCAAAGGTTGTTTTAGGGTATGTGAAAAACGATGCCCGAAGATTCCACGTGTTTGTGGCTAATCGCATCCAACGGATCAGAGACAGCACCAGACCAGATCAGTGGAGACACGTGAGCTCAGAAGATAACCCCGCTGATCATGCTTCGAGAGGGCTGCGGGCAAAGGTGCTCATTGCCTCCAACTGGTTTTCTGGGCCTGATTTTCTCTGGTGCAAGGAACTTCCCAGTGGAAGTGTTGACGTGGAAGAAGGTGCAGCAGAAGACCCTGAAGTACGCAACGTCTTTGCACACAGGGCTCTAGCTACAAATGCTTCACTGCTGGATCGCTTCCTAAAGTTCTCCTGCTGGACAAGATTAGTCAAGGCCATTGCTTGTCTCATGCGACTTGCTAAGGAGCTGAAAGGTTCAATACCAAGGACTAATGAAGCCACAAGTTTACAAGAGAGAAGTGATGTCAAAGCTACCATCATTAGTCTTGTTCAGAGAGAAGCTTTCCCTGAAGAAATTCAAACCCTCCATCATGGGAAGGAGCTTGTTAAGACCAGTAAGCTACGTGGACTGAACCCTTTCCTTGATGAACAGGGAGTCCTCAGGGTGGGAGGTCGGCTGAGGCATGCTGACTTGCACCATCACATCAAGCATCCAGCTGTGTTGCCTTCCAAAGGCCATGTAACTGCTCATACAGCATTATCATCAACAAATGCAACATCAAGGACGTGGCATGACAGTCAACGAGCTACGAGCTAACGGACTTTGGATACTGGGATGTAGTTCTGCTGTCTCATCCTGTATCTTCAAGTGCGTCAAGTGCAGGAAGTTCCAAAGGTCTACTGAGCAACAGCAAATGGCAGACTTGCCGCGTGACCGCATGGAAGAAACACCTCCGTTTACGTATTGTGGAATCGACTGCTTCGGACCATTCCATGTTAAGGATGAAAGGAAGGAGTCTAAGCGCTACGGCCTGCTGTTTACGTGCTTATGCTCTCGTGCAGTGCACATAGAACTTCTTGAAGAGATGACTACAGACTTCTTCCTCATTGCTCTCCGTGCTTTCATAGCCATACGTGGCAATGTTCGACAACTCCGCTGCGATCAAGGCACCAATTTCGTTGGTGCTAGGCGCTAGTTCCTTGAGGCCTTGAAGGAGATGGATCAAGAACGCCTAAAAGTACTGGGCTGTGAGTTTGTCATGAATCCTCCATCGGCAAGCCACATAGGCGGTGCCTGGGAAAGGCAGATTCGGACAATAAGAAGTGTACTAACGTCGATCCTGGATAAGACTTCCAATCGACTCGATAGTTCATCCTTGAGGACGTACTTCTATGAAGTCATGGCAATCATAAACAGTCGGCCATTAACGACTCACTTACTGAACAATCCTACAGGACCGCAACCACTTTCACCTAATCATATACTAACGATGAAATCCTCTATCATTCTTCCACCACCTGGAAAGTTCAAAAGAGAAGACCTCTACCTTCGCAAGAGGTGGCGCAACGTCCAATACTTAGCCAATGAGTTTTGGTCGAGATGGCGCAAAGAATATCTGCTAAACCTGCAACAGCGTCAGAAATGGCTACGCAAGCGCAGAAATGCCAAGGTCAATGACATAGTGATTGTGCAAGACGACACTGCCCCAAGAACTGAGTGGAAGTTGGCAAAGGTCACAAAGGTCTATCCTGCTGAAGATGGTTGCGTAAGGAAGCTGCAGCTGCTGATCAGTGATTCAACCTTGGATAAACAAGGAAAACGCACTGGAAAACCAGTCTACTTGGAGAGACCCATCCATAAGACGGTTACCCTGATTGAGGCCGAGTGATGCTGCCACATGCGTCTTGCAATGTGTCTTTATCATCCAGTGCTAGCCTAGTATGTTGATTTGAGTGAAATCACAAGTGATTTGGTGGGAGTGTAGCTGCCAACAAAGTCAGAATAAATAAATAAATAATAGATTAATAAATATTAGTTAACAAATATAAGGTTAAAAATACAGTTCATAAATAAATACATTTCCACTAAAAACAGTATTAATAGTTTAATATTAAAAGCAACATTTAATTTATTTCATGTATCTTCATGTATCTTCTTTGTTTGATATGGGGAACGTATCTTAATTGGGATAGGAACCAAAGTTTGTTGCCGCAGGTTGAAGGGGTGTCACCTTTAAGGGTCGTAGCTTGTTTAGTTGGACATGCCTGGACCAAGCTAGCAGGCAGACACCACGCTGATCCTGCTGCCTAAGATCAGTGATGATTAAGAAGACGTTGGGATAAAGTGCATAGTGCAATAAAGGACTGAAGACTTCTAATTTTCTCTCAAGGGAAAGCGGCCAATGAGGTATATTTATGTTTAATGTTATTTTGCTAGACGTTACATATCTAAATGTGAAGTTTCTGTTTAGTCATGTAACAAAACGGCCGCGTTTGTCTTTGTATTCTATGTTTAATAATGTATTTTTATTTGCATATTTTTTTTGTATTGTCTACCAGTTCTCACGGCACAAGTACACCATCATGCTCTTTGTGTGATTAAAAGCCCATAATGAGACAAGAACAACTTGGTTTCGTGATTTCGACTTGAGAGGGAATTACAAGGCATATGACCAAAACCTGCTTTTCTCGCCGAGAAAAGCACTTAATGAACGGTACTGTGTTTTAGGGGACATGGGTGCCTGGAATCATGAAATAACACTTTTATATCATTGTTGGTCAGTTAACAATGCATATGGAGCAAAAAGTTCATGGATCCACGCTTCTGCACAAGAGCAAACAGGCATATATGACTAAATGCTGCTGCTTTCTCGCATGGATGCGATGAAATAAAAAAGCACTGATAATGTCACGGTACTGTGTTTTGGGGGACATGGGTGCCTGGAATCATATAAAAATAACACTTTTATATCATTGTTGGTCAGTTGATAATGGATATTAAGCAAAAATTCCATGGGTCACCCCTTCTGCACAAGTTCAAACAGGCCGGTGAGTGTGAGCTTTTCTCGCCGAGAAAAGCACTTAATGGACGGTACTGTGTTTTGATAGACATCGGTGCCTGGAATCATAAAATAACACTTTAATATCATTCTTGGTCAGTTGACAATGCATATGGAGCAAAAAGTTCATGGGTCCCCGCTTCTGGACAAGAGCAAACAGGCATATGACCAAAAGCTGCTTTTCTCGCAGAGAAAAGCACGAAATGCACGAAATGCACGAAATGCACGAAATGCACGAAATGCACGGTACTGTGTTTTGGGGGAGATGGTTGCATGGAATCATGAAATAACACTTTAGTGTCATTCTTTGTCAGTTGGTGATGGATATAGAGAAAAACAATTCCATGGGTCACCCCTTCTGCACAACAGCAAACAGGCCAGTGAGTGTGAGCTTTTCTCGCCGAGAAAAGCACTTAATGGACGGTACTGTGTTTTGATAGACATCGGTGCCTGGAATCATAAAATAACATTTTGATATCATTCTTGGTTAGTTGACAATGCATATGGAGCAAAAACTTCTTGGGTCCCTGCTTCTGGACAAGAGCAAACAGGCCAGTGAGTGTGAGATTTTCTCGCCGAGAAAAGCACTTAATCGACGGTCATGTGTTTTTATATCTCGCCGAGAAAAGCACCGTATGCACAGTACTGTGTTTTGACAGACATCGGTTCCTGGAATCATAAAATAACACTTTAATATCATTCTTGGTCAGTTGACAATTCATATGAAGCAAAAAGTTGATGGGTCCCCGCTTCTGCACATGAGCAAACAGGCATATGACCAAAACCTGCTTTTCTCGCCGAGAAAAGAAAAGCATGTGTTTTAATGAACGGTACTGTGTTTTGGGGGACATGGGTGCCTGGAATCATGAAATAACACTTTTATATCATTGTTGGTCAGTTGACAATGCATATGGAGCAAAAAGTTCATGGATCCACGCTTCTGCACAAGAGCAAACAGGCATATGACCAAAAGCTGTTTTTCTCGCCGAGAAAAGCACTAAATGCACGGTATTGTGTTTTGGGGGACATGGATGCCTGGAATCATAAACATAACACTTTTATATCATTGTTGGTCAGTTGATAATGGATATAAAGTAAAATTCCATGGGTCACCCCTTCTGCACAAGTTCAAACAGGCCGGTGAGTGTGAGCCTTTCTCGCCGAGAAAAGCACTTAATGGACGGTACTGTGTTTTGATAGACATCGGTGCCTGGAATCATAAAATAACACTTTCATATCATTCTTGGTCAGTTGACAACATATATGGAGCGAAAAGTTCATGGGTCCCCGCTTCTGCACAAGAGCAAACAGGCATATGACCGAAAGCTGCTTTTCTCGCCGAGAAAAGCACTAAATGCACGGTACTGTGTTTGGGGGGACATGGGTGCATGGAATCATGAAATAACACTTTAGTATCATTCACTGTCAGTTGATAATGGATATAAACCAAAAAATTCCATAGGTCACCCCTTCTGTACAAGTTCAAGCAGGCCGGTGAGTGTGAGCTTTCCTTGCCGAGAAAAGCACTTAATGGACGGTCATGTGTTTCTATATCTTGCCGAGAAACGCACTTAATGCACTGTACTGTGTTTTGGGGGACATGGGTGCCTGGAATCATAAAATAACACTTTAATATCATTCTTGGTCAGTTGACAATGCATATGGAGCAAAAAGTTCATGGGTCCCTGCTTCTGGACAAGAGCAAACAGGCCAGTGACTGTGAGATTTTCTCGCCAAGAAAAGCACTTCATGGACGGTCATGTGTTTTTATATCTCGCCGAGAAAAGCACCTAATGCATGGTACTGTGTTTTGATAGACATCGGTGCCTGGAATCATAAAATAACACTTTAATATCATTCTTGGTCAGTTGAAAATGCATATGGAGCAAAAAGTTGATGGGTCCCCGCTTCTGCACAAGAGCAAACAGGCATATGACCAAAACCTGCTTTTCTCGCCGAGAAAAGCACTTAATGAACGGTACTGTGTTTTGGGGGACATGGGTGCCTGGAATCATGAAATAACACTTTTATATCATTGTTGGTCAGTTGACAATGCATATGGAGCAAAAAGTTCATGGATCCACGCTTCTGCACAAGAGCAAAAAGGCATGTGACCAAAACCTGCTTTTCTCTCCGTCAAAAGCACTTAATGCACGGTACTGTGTTTTGGGGGACATGGGTGCCTGGAATCATAAAAATAACACTTTTATATCATTGTTGGTCAGTTGATAATGGATATAAAGCAAAAATTCCATGGGTCACCCCTTCTGCACAAGTTCAAACAGGCCGGTGAGTGCCAGCTTTTCTCGCCGAGAAAAGCACTTAATGGACGGTACTGTGTTTTGATAGACATCGGTGCCTGGAATTATAAAATAACACATTGATATCATTCGTGGTCAGTTGACAATATATATGGAGCGAAAAGTTCATGGGTCCCCACTTCTGGACAAGAGCAAACAGGCCAGTGACTGTGATATTTCCTCGCCGAGAAAAGCACTTAATGGACGGTCATGTGTTTTTATATCTCGCCGAGAAAAGCACCTAATGCACGGTACTGTGTTTTGATAGTCATCGGTGCCTGGAATCATAAAATAACACTTTAATATCATTGTTGGTCAGTTGACAATGCATCTGGAGCAAAAGGTTCATGGATCCACGCTTCTGCACAAGAGCAAACAGGCATATGACCAAAACCTGCTTTTCTCGCCGAGAAAAAGCACTAAATGCACGGTACTGTGTTTTGATAGTCATCGGTGCCTGGAATCATAAAATAAAACTTTAATATCATTTTTGGTCAGTTGACAATGCATATGGAGCAAAACGTTCATGGATCCACGCTTCTGCACAAGAGCAAACAGGTGTTGGGCCAGCGTAACACATGGTCACCAATTGTTCTTTACCTCATGGGGGCACCATTTGCTGGAGCACCCTTTGTTGAGGTTGCCTACTAAGGGCACTAACTATTGGGGTTTGGCTATCCAAAATAGTTAATAATTATTAGAATAATAATTATTAATTATTATATAATTGGATCTAATACATTAGATCACCTCGGGGCACCACCCTTGTTACAAGGGAAAGATAGCCAATTTATTAAATCAATCTCATAACTAGTACTAAATTGTCAATTTGGAACTCTGATTAATAATTAATTTAATAACTAGAACCAAAATTACCAGATTAACAACTAGTTTAGGTAGAAGGAATTTGGAGTTCTTGACCGTGTAGAGGTTGGCGGAATTCACTCTTGTGCAACATTAAACAGGCAACAGGTATGTTTAATAATCATTTATTAACAAGAATAAAAGAAAAGGAAACATACAATCTAGCTACAGTGTACTTTCTACAGGTGTGTGTGTGTGTGTGTGTGTGTGTGTGTGTGTGTGTGTGTGTGTGTGTGTGTGTGTGTCTGGGTGTGTCAAAATGGCTGCTGAGGCCTGGAGGCCCTGAACAAAGAAGATCTGTGGAGGCACTCAGACCATGTGCTGTGGTGTGTGTGTGTGTGTGTGTGTGTGTGTGTGTGTGTGTTTCATGAGGTGCCAGGTTAGAGGAAGGATGGTTAGTTAGCATGCAAGCGTAACCTAACTTCATCTACTTAACAATGTGGCAGAGCCAACTATACAATAACCTGTCTACCAAACTGATCACAACACTCAGTAAACACAAATACATCAAATCACAGTTGATGATTTATCTTAGCTTAGCTTGTCTTAGCTTGACTAGGCCCAGTTGGTGTTACCAGTTCTGGTGTGAGAGACACTCTCTCTGGTGTGTTGCTCCTTTGGCTGGTGGTTCCTGATGGAAGGGCCAAGCTGAGAGAGTTGGAATTCCGATGTTGGAAGGCAGTCTTTGCTGTGTGGTCCTGATGGCAGACGCTGGAGGGAAACTGGCCGCTCCTTTGACGTAGTTGGTTAGCAGCTCGGTGCTAACTCGCTGTGTGGCTCCTGTTGTATGGAGGATTAGCCTACAAACCTTGTGTTTGTTGGCTAATGGAGTTTGTTTGCCGGATCTTGATCGTTCCTCAGCAGGCTCTCGCGTCGCTGCTGTGAGGAAAGGTCTGAGGATCTGCTTTGGTCAGCAGGCTACCTCAGACGGCCAGCTGCAGCTGCACAGCTGGGGGTCCCTGGAGAGTGGTTCCAGGAAGAGTTGTTGAAGAAGAGCTTGGAGAAGAGGAAGGAAGAGAAGAGAAGAAAGAGTGTGTTTTTGAGGACATGGGTGCATGGAATCATAAAATAACACTTCAGTATCAGTCTTTGTCACTAGATACACATTTATAAAGCAAAAAAGTTCATGGGTAACCCCTTCTGCACAAGTGCAAACAACAGGTATATGACCAAAACTGTGTGCTTTTCTCGTCGAGCCGAGAAAACACTCAAAAAGCGTGTGTGTTTTGAGGACATGTGCAAACAGGTATATGACCAAAACGTGCTTTTCTCGTCGTCGAGAAAACCTCAAAAAGGACACAAGTGTGTTTTTGAGGACATGGGTGCATGGAATCATAAAATAACACTTCAGTATCAGTCTTTGTCACTAGATAACACATTTAGAACAAAAAGTTCATGGATACCCCTTCTGCTCAAGTGCAAACAGGTATATGACCAAAACGTGCTTTTCTCGTCGAGAAAACCTCAAAAAAAGGACACAAGTGTGTTTTTGATGACATGGGTGCATGGAATCATAAAATAACACTTCAGTATCAGTCTTTGTCACTAGATAACACATTTAGAACAAAAAGTTCATGGATAACCCCTTCTGCTCAAGTGCAAACAGGTATATGACCAAAACGTGCTTTTCTCGTTGTGTTTTTGAGGACATGGGTGCATGGAATCATAAAATAACACTTCAGTATCAGTCTTTGTCACTAGATAACACATTTAGAACAAAAAGTTCATGGATAACCCCTTCTGCTCAAGTGCAAACAGGTATATGACCAAAACGTGTTTTTCTAAGTCGAGAAAACCTCAAAAAGGACACAAGTGTGTTTTTGAGGACATGGGTGCATGGAATCATAAAATAACACTTCAGTATCAGTCTTTGTCACTAGATAACACATTTAGAACAAAAAGTTCATGGATAATAAACCCCTTCTGCTCAAGTGCAAACAGGTATATGACCAAAACGTTTTTTTCTAAAGAGAAAACCAAAAAAAAAAGGACACAAGTGTGTTTTTGAGGACATGGGTGCATGGAATCATAAAATAACACTTCAGTATCAGTCTTTGTCACTAGATAACACATTTAGAACAAAAAGTTCATGGATAACCCCTTCTGCTCAAGTGCAAACAGGTATATGACCAAAACGTTTTTTTTCTCGTCGAGAAAACCTCAAAAAAGGACACAAGTGTGTTTTTGAGGACATGGGTGCATGGAATCATAAAATAACACTTCAGTATCAGTCTTTGTCACTAGATAACACATTTAGAACAAAAAGTTCATGGATAACCCCTTCTGCTCAAGTGCAAACAGGTATATGACCAAAACGTGTTTTTTCTCGTCGAGAAAACCTCAAAAAGGACACAAGTGTGGAGGACATGGGTGCATGGAATCATCATCAGTATCAGTCTTTGTCAAAATAACACTTCAGTGTGTTTTGTCATGGTAACATGGAATCATAAAATAACACTTCAGTATCAGTCTTTGTCACTAGATAACACATTTAGAACAAAAAAGTTCATGGGTAACCCCTTCTGCTCAAGTGCAAACAGGTATATGACCAAAACGTGTTTTTCTCGTCGAGAAAACCTCAAAAAAGGACACAAGTGTGTTTTTGAGGACATGGGTGCATGGAATCATAAAATAACACTTCAGTATCAGTCTTTGTCACTAGATAACACATTTAGAACAAAAGTTCATGGATAACCCCTTCTGCTCAAGTGCAAACAGGTATATGACCAAAACGTTTATTTCTCGTCGAGAAAACCAAAAAAAGGACACAAGTGTGTTTTTGAGGACATGGGTGCATGGAATCATAAAATAACACTTCAGTATCAGTCTTTGTCACTAGATAACACATTTAGAACAAAAAGTTCATGGATAACCCCTTCTGCTCAAGTGCAAACAGGTATATGACCAAAAGCGTGTTTTTTTTTCTCTCGTCGAGAAAACCTCAAAAAGGACACAAGTGTGTTTTTGAGGACATGGGTGCATGGAATCATAAAATAACACTTCAGTATCAGTCTTTGTCACTAGATAACACATTTAGAACAAAAAGTTCATGGATAACCCCTTCTGCTCAAGTGCAAACAGGTATATGACCAAAACGTGTTTTTCTCGTCGAGAAAACCTCAAAAAGGACACAAGTGTGTTTTTGAGGACATGGGTGCATGGAATCATAAAATAACACTTCAGTATCAGTCTTTGTCACTAGATAACACATTTAGAACAAAAAGTTCATGGGTAACCCCTTCTGCACAAGTGCAAACAGGTATATGACCAAAACGTGCTTTACTCGTCGAGAAAACCTCAAAAAGGACACAAGTGTGTTTTGAGGACATGGGTGCATGGAATCATAAAATAACACTTCAGTATCAGTCTTTGTCACTAGATAACACATTTAGAACAAAAAGTTCATGGAAAACCCCTTCTGCTCAAGTGCAAACGGGTTATATGACCAAAACGTGATTTTTCTCGTCGAGAAAACCTCAAAAAGGA
>JAFBJZ010000778.1:0-65000 GCA_016785225.1 Psettodes erumei
AAGAAACAGCAGCGGCTTCAAGAAGGAGCAACAGTAAAGTGGTTGAGGAAGAAAAGCCGAATCGAAGCAAAAACATAGTAATCCCGTATGTATCTGAAAAACTCAGGAGGATCTTTTACAAACACTGCATCCCTGTGTATTTCAAATCCAGCAACACACTCAGGCAAAGATTGGTACATCCCAAAGACCAAACACCACACATCCAAAAAAACAATCTGGTCTCCGCAGTCCAATGCAGTGAGGAATGCAAGGACCTCCACATCGGAGAAACCAAACAACCACTCAACAGGCGTACGGCCCAGCACAGAAGAGCCAAATCCTCAGGCCGAGACTCAGCTGTCTACTTGCACCTCAAGAAGAAAGCCCACTCTTGAGGACACCAATGTTCATATTATGGACAGGGAAGACGGACGGTTTGAAAGAGGAGTAAAGTAAGCCATCTATGTTAAACTGGAAAAAACATCATCTCAACAGCGGAGGAAGTCTTGGACACCACTGTTGGGACCTGAACCTGGTGGTGAGCAATGGAGGCTCACCACGCATAACCAAGTTTCGACCACATGGCTTTCTTTGTCTTGGAGACAAAGGAAAGCACCGGAACCTTAAAGTCCCACAACCTTCCAGGTGTGAAACCCGATCCAGCAGCCACCACTGGATGACTGTGGCATGTGACCTCTGAGGTCATCAAGTCATATAAAGGCTGTGCTCAGCCTTTATCCGTTTCTCTTCTCTTGAAGCTCTTCTCTTCTCTTCTCCAAGCCCTGGAACCACTCTCCAGGGATCCCCAGCTGTGCAGCTGCAGCTGGCTGTCTGAGGTAGCTTGCTGACCAAAGCAGATCCTCAGACCTTTCCTCACAGCAGCGACGCGAGAGCCTGCTGAGGAACAATCAAGATCCGGCAAACAAACTCCATTGGCCAACAAACACAAGGTTTGTAGGTTAATCCTCCATACAACAGGAGCCACACAGCGAGTTAGCACCGAGCTGCTAACCAACTACGTCAAAGGAGCGGCCAGTTTCCCTCCAGCGTCTGCCATCAGGACCACACAGCAAAGACTGCCTTCCAACATTGGAATTCTAACTCTCTCAGCTTGGCCCTTCCATCAGGAACCACCAGCCAAAGGAGCAACACACCAGAGAGAGTTTCTCTCACACCAGAACTGGTAACACCAACTGGGCCTAGTCAAGCTAAGATAAGCTAAGCTAAAGATAAATCAAGGACTGTGAGTTGATGTATTTGTGTTTACTGAGTGTTGTGATCAGTTTGGTAGACAGGTTATTGTATTGTTGGCTCTGCCACATTGTTAAGTAGATGAAGTTAGGTTACGCTTGCATGCTAACTAACCATCCTTCCTCTAACCTGGCACCTCATGAAACACACACACACACACACACACACACACACACACTCACCCAGCACATGGTCTGAGTGCCTCCACAGATCTTCTTTGTTCAGGGCCTCCAGACCTCAGCAGCCATTTTGACACACCCAGACACACACACACACACACACACACACACACGCACACACCTGTAGAAAGTACACTGTAGCTAGATTGTATGTTTCCTTTTCTCTTATTCTTGTTAATAAATGATTATTAAACATACCTGTTGTCTGTTTAATGTTGCACAAGAGTGAATTCCGCCAACCTCTACACGGTCAAGAACTCCAAATTCCTTCTACCTAAACTAGTTGTTAATCTGGTAATTTTGGTTCTAGTTATTAAATTAATTATTAATCAGAGTTCCAAATTGACAATTTAGTACTAGTTATGAGACTGATTTAATAAATTGGCTATCTTTCCCTTGTAACAAGGGTGGTGCCCCGAGGTGATCTAATGTATTAGATCCAATTATTTAATAATTAATAATTATTATTCTAATAATTATTAACTATTTTGGATAGCCAAACCCCAATAATTAGTGCCCTTAGTAGGCAACCTCAACAAAGGGTGCCCCAGCAAATGGTCCCCCCGTGAGGTAAAGAACAATTGGTGACCACGTGTTACGCTGGCCCAACACCACCTATCGCCTACCTAAAATCAACATCTCTTCACAAATGGTGTCACGTGACTCCAACGACTCTTGTCACAACACAATAGAGCACTAACGAAGTCAAAACTACCATCCCCAACAACAGTTACTCCTACGACTGTCGTTGTGTCAACTATCACTCTAACGACTGTTGTTGCACACTCATGTCATTTCCTTGAGATAACCAAGACCTGGGCAAATTAGAATATTCACCGCCTCATTGTGGGATTGTTTGCATCAGCTTTGGGGACCTATGCTGTCGACCCCACATACCATGTACCACCTTCACTCACCCTATGTTGTTGTGTTCCCCTTCAGGATCTTGTCATCAAGATCTGGTTCAGCAATGTGTACCAGCATGTGTGCACGTACCAGGACATGTTCTACAAGATGTTTGAACTTCCTTACAGTCTTCCTGGTGTGGACCCAACCACCATGGACACATCTGACTGCACCTTTGAGAGTCTGTGCACGAATGACGCTGTACTCTCCAGCTGTCACCACTCTGTTGCAATGTGGTCATTCAACCAGCCTGAGTTCACAGGGCTTATCAAGCAGTTACTGTGGTGGTATTACACAACACCAGTGAAGTCTAATCTATCCAGTCACTGGCCTAACCAGACCAGTATAGTTGTTACATACATCCTATGATGCATTTTCTTGGACACATCATCAGTTATAGTACCTGGGGTCATTGGGAGTTTCAGGTATTTAAACTTCAGACCCTCTCACCCAGGCGACCCGACTGGGGGTTATCAGTGTCCGGCCTGTGTCCAAGCAGCATTCGCCCATGGTTTGTACCTCCCAATCCACAGCCTTCACAAGGTTTTCTCTACAGCCTCTGAAGCTGTACTGATGGCTCTTCTCTTGTGGGGCCCCTGTGATTCCCAGGAGGCTGGAGGTCTTGCAGAGTGACTGCCCTGCAGAGCTCCTTCCCCTAACCTCGATGGGCAAGCACTTTGCATACCATCTCTGTCTCAGGCACTCCTTTCACTGGCTCCCTTCGTTCTCTCCTCCCAGCCCTTCTATATTAATACTCTGAGATTAACTCACTGGGCTTATCAAGCAGTTACTGTGGTGTAATACCACCACAGTAACTGCTGTTCGACAAGACGTTTGAACTTCCTGACTGTCTTCCTGACTGTCACTGACATTTATGCACTTTGTTCACTGTAACATTTGTCGTGGCCCCCAGACCGCACAAAAGACACACAACTTTCAGTCCATAAACACCTCTCGTCATCATGTACGTACCAGAGAATAAAAACCACGGAGGGCGAGTAGGGTCAGAGGAAGGCCGATGCAGACGACTATACACGTATATACAAACATGATGAATTCAACTCTATCATAGTAGCTATAGTTGCTGGAGTTCCTGTAGTTGCTGTAGTTGCTGTAGTTACTGTAGTCATAGCTTATTTCCTGTGAGGTGTTGTCTTCCATTCTTCAGGATGAAACCTAGACGTACCTTTCTACTACTAGTGTCAAGAAACAGCAGGTTAACCCACATTGAAACACAGCACACATAGAGGAACCACGCTAACGATGAGCATCAGCTGCAGGAAATAAAGATGGTTGCAGCATGCAATGCAAAAAATGATGTTTCCATCTGTTAAACATCTTAATATCATGATAACATATTAAAACTCTGAGAATAACTCACAGGGCTTATCAAGCAGTTACTGTGGTGGAACTACACAACACCAGTGAAGTCTAATCTATCTGTGAGAGCATGGTTTGCAACTTAGAGGGAAACAGCGGTGTTGGAGATTTCGATCAAGACTTTTCTTCATCAAAAATTGTATAATTACAGAAATAAGTGCACAATAAAAATCAAGATGAATGTTTGGAACTTGTTTATTTATCTGTGGCCATGTAAAAACATTTTGCTCTTTAGACGCAGGATATGAATGAAGTTCTACTTTAAGAAAACTTTCAGAAATATATATTTTGTTTGCATTTCTTGAAGCTGTCACAGAACAACGCAGCAGGTGAAGCCACAGTTCGACGTCTGTTAAGAAATCATGTCTGTGGATGAAAGCATCTGTCTCGTCTTTCTATATTTTATATATTTCTCCACCTATTTTCTCTCTCCTTCTTTCTCGTCCTCCATAGAGCGACTGTTTACAAGTTGATGCCATTTGTATTGTTGGTGCCTTCATTGACGTCCATTCTGCAACAACGCAGAGAGGACAAAAGCTTGTCTACAGCTCCTTTCCTGCTGAAGACATACAGAAACAAATCTGCAACAGGACTGAACTTTAAAAGAGCCAATGACACATGAAATAAGGCATAGTCAAACTTTCTAACAGCGAAGAGATGACAAACAATAGTGGGCAGGAACAGCAAGATGTAAATGAGTAGTACCACAACCAAAATTGCCAGAATCCGTCTCTTTTCATCAAAAGGGACACTGGTGGCTGCAGACAGAGCTTTATATGTCCCAACCAGGAAGAATATAAAGAGGGGAAGAGGAAGGAGGAGAAAGACGGAGAAGAGGACTCGTACGACATGAAAATCAAGTATAAAAAACAAAAACACAACAAGGACAAGAAAAGAGATCCAAACCATGACACAGACCACTGCAGAGTTCTTGACGGTTCGTTTGAAGCGGTACCACAGCGGCCACACAACAAGCAAATACCTTTAATACAATGTGAACACAAATAGTGTGTGAGGAGCAGTTGAAGTACATAGTATATATACTGTATGTAATGGTCAGACACAGAGTAGTTACACACATACAGGAAAGACTGATAACTACCTTTCCAGGGCAACACACACCATGAAGCCGACACTGGCCATCAGACCAAAGTAGTAGATTAATCTGACAATCAGAAATGACCCCTTCTGAAATAAAACTATTTCAGCGATCATGCAGCAGAACTGAATGATGTCAGAAATGAGAAGGTTGATGATGTAGATGGGAACAACTTCACCGTTTCTCACCTGCAGGAAAACAATGGTGACAGTAAATAAAGCAGTTGTAAACACATTTCTGCACAGAAGTCATGTCACCTGGTTCTGATCAACAACTGCAGTCACTGACATTTATGCACTTTGTTCACTGTAACATTTGTCGTGGCCCCCCAGACCACACAACAGACACACAACGTTCAGTCCATAAAAACCTCTCAGTCATCATGTACGTACCAGAGAATAAAAACCACGTAGGGCGAGTAGAGTCAGAGGAAGGCCGATGCAGACGATTATACACGTGTATACAAACACAATGAATTTAACTCTATCATAGTTGCTGTAGTCGCTGTAGTCGCTGTAGTCGCTGTAGTCGTAGCTTATTTCCTGTGAGGTGTTGTCTTCCATTCTTCAGGATGAAACCTGTTGTTTGACAGATCAGGTGAGAGGAGCTTTTCAGTTACCAGAGTCCACCAGCTTCTCCTCTGCCTCCACAGCATCTGCTGTAATATGGTGAGTGGTGACATGATGGAGTTGGAGATAATTTAGTCTACGCCTCTGAGGAAGTGAAAGGCTTTTTTTCCGTAGAATTCAGATCTGTGGTCAGTGTCATTCTTGCTATGAACTATGTGAGAAAAAGGAGACATGTCCATCCAGGAACACAAATCTGTAGATTACATATTGTGACTACTTTGCAAACCGCCATGACACCGAGGTACCAAATGAATTACATTAGTTTGAAAGTCGTGCTGACTCATGAAAAAAAGTGGAAAATTCATGTCTGTGTCGGTGAAATCAGTAGATTTATTTTCATGCAGATGAACAGGGTTGAATGAGATACCAGGTAGTGAGAGTGGTGGTTATAATGACAGAGCGATCATGGCCCTGATTAGCTAGTTTGCCTTTGTGAACATTAGCAATGATAATAATGTGACGCTGAGTTCAGCCATCATGTATTTGGTGTTTGGTGTTTAAAAGCCGTCACGTTCAGATTCAATTTTCATTTTCTTGAGTGGTTTTGCTCCCAACTACTTTGTGGATGCAGACATTTGAACTTTTTGTCCAGGCAGCAATGCATTGTGGGACTGTTTGCATCAGCTTTAGAGGCCTATGATGTCGACCCCACATACCATGTACCACCTTCACTCACCCTATGTTGTTGTGTTCCCCTTCAGGATCCTGTCATCAAGATCTGGTTCAGCAATGTGTACCAGCATGTGTGCACGTACCAGGACATGTTCTACAAGACGTTTGAACTTCCTGACTGTCCTCCTGGTGTGGACCCAACCACCGTGGACACATCTGACTGCACCTTTGAGAGCCTGCAACCCGACTTCTGCATGAATGACATACCTTTCTACTACTAGTGTCAAGAAACAGCAGGTTAACCCACATCGAAACACAGCACACATAGAGGAACCACGCTAACGTTTCGCATCAGCTGCAGGAAATAAAGATGGTTGCAGCATGCAATGCAAAAAATGATGTTTTCATCTCTTAAATGCCTTAATATCATGATAATCATTGTTACATACATCCTTTGATGAACTTTCTTGGACGTATCATCAGTGATCGTTACTGGGGTCATGGGGGTTTTGAGTCTTTCAACTTTACATCCCCCCACCCAGGCGACCTGACCGGGAGTGATCAGTTCCTGGCCTGTGTCCGAGCAGCATTCGCTCAAGGTTTGTACCTCCTGATCCAAAGCCATCATGAAGCTTTCTCTGCAGCCTCTGAAGCTGCAATGATTGGCCTTCTCTTGCATGTCCCTGTGATTCCCAGGAGGCTGTAGGCCTTGCAGAGTGACTTTCTGGCAAAGCCCCTTTCCCCAAACTCAATAGGCAAGCACTGTGAACACTGCCCCATCTCCATCACTCCTCCACCAGCTCCACCTTTTTCTCCCCCTTCCTTTCACTGGCTTCCTTCATCCTCTCCTCTGAGGGCACTGTTAGCTCCAACAAAATGGCCTGCTTGGATGTTACTAAGTACAGAATCATGTCGGGTCTAAGGCTAGTCTTCACAATGTCTTGGGGGAATCTTAATTGCTTTCCCAGGCCCACCCTTAGCTGCTTGTCATTTGCTGTTCCCCACAGGCCTGTCTGAGCTTTTGGTTGGGAAGGCGGGTGTTCTCCTGTTCTTAAGGATGAAATTTTGCACCTTGGTGGTTGTAAACACTTGCTCTGGTTGATGACAGTGGTGATGGACTCTGCAACTGCCTACAGCACCTAGACATGGTTCCAGCGGTAGCGGACATCCCCAAGTGCTTTAGGACAGCTGCTGAGGATATGCTCCAGAATTCTTCTTACCTGTCATGAGGTACATGCTGGAGTTTCAACCTTGCCCCAACAAAAGAGGCCAGATGGGATGGGCAGGGTGACACAGACCGACTGAACGATAAATTTGATGTGGTAGAGCTCAACCCTCCACAGCTCTGCCCATGAGAGCTTCCTCTCCATAGCATCTTCCCATCTGCTCCATGCACCCTATTGCCTCAATCCCACCATGTGGCTTGCATGCTGCTCCTCAACCCCAGCCCCCACTTCTTGTTGGACCAGATCCCCCCTTTCCTGTCCCTTCAATCTCTTGTAGTGGGTTGTTGGAATGCTCCGAAGAACTGCACGGCCTGCATAGCGACACAGCCCACCAGTTCCTTGAGGCGCAGCCGTGATTCTTCCTGGTCCACCACCTCCTGTGCCCTCCACTTTCTGCCAGTTCTGACCTCAATTCCAGTTTAAGACACTGTGGGGTCCTTGGATTCCCTGTACTACAGCACCGACCTTGTTCTAGTAACAATGAACTCCTCGCTTAGACTGTTGATTGGTAGCATTAGCTTGTTCTTGTTGCTATAAAGGGTGATGCTGCTCAGACTTCTTGGCAGGCCCAACCTTCGTCGAAGGTAATTGCTTACCCTCCTCTCAAATTCCTCCACAGTGGAGGCTGGAAATTCATACCCCAACCATGGCCTCAATATCCTGGGCAGGATGTAATGTTGGTATCAACAGGCTTTGAACTTCCCCGGAAGGCCTGACTTGTTGACTGTAGTCAGCAAGCTCTCCAGTTGATCGTTTGTTGCCCTGATGGAATAGCATCCATTAAAGAGCAGTCAAAGGTTTTTCCAAGACTCTTGACAGGCTTCTCTGTGACTGATGGAATTTGGGTACTTCCTAGGGAGAGGTGGAACACATCTGTTACCTTCCCTCTCTTCAGCACCAGGGACCTGGATTTTTCTGGCTTGAAAGGCATCCTCGCCGAGATAAATGCCCTCTCTAAGCCCTGGAGGATCCATCTGCATCCTGGGACTGACAATGTTGTTCTGTCAGATAGTCCATGAATGCTCTGATGGGGGGCTGATGGATTCCGGACTTAGTTTTGGGGCTTCTGCATTCTGGCCCACTGGATTTGACCAGCATGTTCATGGCCAGGGAAAACAGAATCTCTGAAAGGGGTTTTCTGGGAAGGCAGCTCGTTTTTTGGCTCTCTCCTTCGCCAGCCTCCTGTGCCACTCTGTTCGGACGAGTGTCAGCAGCTTCTTTCAGAGGATGCACCATAGTTGTACTAGCCCTGGCTTCATATCCTCAGTTGCCTCCTTGAACTGCCTCTTCAAGAGTCAAAGTTCCTGTCTCAGCTGTGCAATCTTCTCTGCCCTGCAGTTCTAGGACTACTGGTTTGTAGCAGTGTGCTTCTTCACTTCGCCAAACCTTTTGCTGGGGCTGCAGATGATGGTTGTCATTGTTTGGAGTTTCTTGTCTGCCATTCCCTTCATTTTAGCTTCCAGGATACCATCCACATCATCATCAAATTGCTGCCGTTCACTCCTTTTGCTAGCTGGAGGCCATTTAACCCACCGTCGGTGATGTGGGATGCCTGGTGCTTGGGCTTCCGGAGCATGGAAGTTCTGAGCACTGTGGGGTGACTCCGGGCCCAGCTCCTCCTGCATCTCACCAAGGTCCTCGGGAGTATGGAAGTTCTGCGTACCTTGAGGTGTTTCCCGGTACCATTACTCTTGCGTCACAACGAGGCAATTCCTTGAGCACTGCTCGGGCTGCCCTTTCACCAAACATTCCATCTTGGTCTGGTGGAATTTCAGACCCCATGGGTTTTTGCAGCTCTTCCCGCATCCACAGGTGTTTGTCATTGTTTGTCCATTCTCATGGTTTGTGCCTTGTTCAACATTAGTTCGGGGTGCTCATTCTTCCCTCCTCTTGGGCTACCCTGGGGGTGTTTTTCAATAGGACTCTTCATAGGTGTGTGTGGTTTCTTCCTCACAGAAGATACAGGTCGGGTTGATGGCCCTTCCCGTCCTGATTTCTGTCTCTCCATGCTGTCCGCTGTCTCTCCAGCTGTCACCACTCTGTTCGTGGTCTTCAACCAGCCAGTTCCTACCAGTCACTGGCCTAACCAGACGAGTATAATTGTTACATACATCCTATGATGCATTTTCTTGGACACATCATCAGGTATAGTACCTGGGGTCATTGCGAGTTTTGGGTATTTAAACTTCAGACCCTCTCACCCAGGCGACCCGACAGGGGGTTATCAGTGTCCAGCCTGTGTCAAAGCAGCATTCGCCCATGGTTTGTATCTCCCAATCCACAGCCATCATGAGGCTTTCTCTACAGCCTCTGAAGCTGTACTGATGGCTCTTCTCTTGTGAGCCCCTGTGATTCCCAGGAGGCTGGAGGTCTTGCAGAGTGACTGTCCTGCAGAGCCCCTTCCCCAACCTCGATGGGCAAGCACTTTGCATACCACCTCTGTCTCAGGCACCCAGCCCTTCTATATTAATACTCTGAGATTAACTCACTGGGCTTATCAAGCAGTTACTGTGGTGTAATACCACCACAGTAACTGCTGTTCGACAAGACGTTTGAACTTCCTGACTGTCCTCCTGGTGTGGACCCAACCACCGTGGACACATCTGACTGCACCTTTGAGAGCCTGCAACCCGACTTCTGCACGAATGACGTACCTTTCTACTACTAGTGTCAAGAAACAGCAGGTTAACCCACATTGAAACACAGCACACATAGAGGAACCACGCTAACGTTTAGCATCAGCTGCAGGAAATAAAGATGGTTGCAGCATGCAATGCAAAAAATGATGTTTCCATCTGTTAAACATCTTAATATAATGATAATATATTAAAACTCTGAGAATAACTCACAGGGCTTATCAAGCAGTTACTGTGGTGGTATTACACAACACCAGTGAAGTCTAATCTATCTGTGAGAGCATGGTTTGCAACTTAGAGGGAAACAGCGGTGTTGGAGATTTCGATCAAAACTTTTCTTCATCAAAAATTGTATAATTACAGAAATAAGTGCACAGTAAAAATCAAGATGAATGTTTAGAACTTGTTTATTTATCTGTGGCCATGTAAAAACATTTTGCTCTTTAGACGCAGGATATGAATGAAGTTCTACTAAAAGAAAACTTTCAGAAATATATATTTTGTTTGCATTTCTTGAAGCTGTCACAGAACAACGCAGCAGGTGAAGCCACAGTTCAACGTCTGTTAAGAAATCATGTCTGTGGATGAAAGCATCTGTCCCATCTTTCTATATTTTATATATTTCTCCACCTATTTTCTCTCTCCTTCTTTCTCGTCCTCCATAGAGCGACTGTTTACAAGTTGATGTCATTTGTATTGTTGGTGCCTTCATTGACGTCCATTCTGCAACAACGCAGAGAGGACAAAAGCTTGTCTACAGCTCCTTTCCTGCTGAAAACATACAGAAACAAATCTGCAACAGGACTGAACTTTAAAAGAGCGAATGACACATAAAAAAAGTTAACGTCAAACTGTCTCACTTGTGAGAGATGATAAATAACAGTGGGCAGGAACAGCAAGATGTAAATAAGTAGTACCACAACCAAAATTGCCAGAATCCGTCTCTTTTCATCAGGAGGGACACTGGTGGCTGCAGACAGAGCTTTATATGTCCCAACCAGGAAGAATATAAAGAGGGGGAGAGGAAGGAGGAGGAAGACGGATAAGAGGACTCGTACGAAATTCACATCAGGCATAAAAAAGAAAAAGACGCCAAAGATAAGAGGAAAGATCCAAACCATGACACAGACCACTACAGACTTCTTGACGGTTCGTTTGAAGCGGTACCACAGCGGCCACACAACGACCAAATACCTGTAATACAACGTGAACACAAATAGTGAGTGAGGAGCAGTTGAAGTACATAGTATATATACTGTATGTAATGGTCAGACACAGAGTAGTTACACACATACAGGAAAGACTGATAACTACCTTTCCAGGGCAACACACACCATGAAGCCGACACTGGCCATCAGACCAAAGTAGTAGATAATTTCGAGAATAATCAGAAATAACCCCTTCCGAGATAAAACTATTTCAGCGATCATGCTGCAGAACTGAATGATGTCAGAAATGAAAAGGTTGATGATGTAGATGGGAACAACTTCACCGTTTCTCACCTGCAGGAAAACAATGGTGACAGTAAATAAAGCAGTTGTAAACACATTTCTGCACAGAAGTCATGTCACCTGGTTCTGATCAACAACTGCAGTCACTGACATTTATGCACTTTGTTCACTGTAACATTTGTCGTGGCCCCCCAGACCGCACAACAGACACACAACTTTCAGTCCATAAAAACCTCTCAGTCATCATGTACGTACCAGAGAATAAAAACCACGGAGGGCGAGTAGGGTCAGAGGAAGGCCGATGCAGACGACTATACACGTATATACAAACATGATGAATTTAACTCTATCATAGTAGCTGTAGTTGCTGTAGTCGCTGTAGTCGCTGTAGTCGCTGTAGTCACTGTAGTTGTAGCTTATTTCCTGTGAGGTGTTGTCTTCCATTCTTCAGGATGAAACCTGTTGTTTGACAGATCAGGTGAGTGTCAAGAAGAGTTGAGATTTCACCAACCGCAAAGTATGTATATATATATTGCTAATCAAAAATAACGAATGATGAGAAGCAATGCAAAGTGTTGATTATATGACATTTTAGAATAATGTGTGATGAAGTCATGAAAAAATGAATGATATATGGTTGATGATTTCAAGATAAAAACGAATCAATGAAATGACCCGATAATGATGAAGTAATCAATATCACGATTGATTTTTGAATATGACAATGAATGTTTGTGATTAATTCAATATCCAAGTTGTTTGAGTGATGATTGTTAAGTTGATTTTATGATTGTGAACAATGTAATATTGAGAGTGGAACCCGGGCCAGCCTGGGCTGCACTGAAGAAAAAGAGGAAGTGTAGAAAGGATGAAAGTATTGCTCAACTGATGTGTGTTAGTGTGTGTTGGAGAGAGAAAGAAGCATTAGTGTGTGTTGGAGAGAGAGATGTGGTAAGACGAAAAGAAGAGTATAAAAGGCTAAAACACAGAGGTTACGATGCTATTCATCGGGGCTATTTCACCGAAGCAAGTCTACGTATGCTGGTTCGTCGGGGCTTATTCATCGGAGCCTAATCACCGAAACAAGTTTAGCGAGACCTGTTCAGGTGACAGATGGATAGCCATTGAGAGAAGAGGTTTCCAGTAGATCTTCACCGTCACCAATCAAAAGGAGAACAGAAGGCGTTCGTGAGTCAGCTTAAAGTTGACAAAGATCTTAAAAAGGAAGATTTTACCAGCTATTGACTCATGAACTGTGATTTGGATTAATAAGCCTCTCTTTCGTCTCCGCTGCTCATCGGAGGAATCGGACATTCTGGACTTCGGCCGAGCCCTGACGGGCTGCCGATTGCCCAAATCAGTGTCTGGTTTCGGGGCAGGATTGGAAACGGGACGATAGCAAAGGCCACGCAGTCACCACTCTCTCTCTCTCTCTCCTAAATTCAGTATTTTTCCAAGGTTACAGTAAGTTTAAGCTTAGAAATTGATTTTTAATTTGAGTATTAATTCTAAGATGTATTAATCAAAATGCATGCTGTATGCTTGCCCCTGCTAAAATCATAAAGAATAAAATTAATCAATATTGCATTTAAAGTAAAGTTATCGTAGCCATCATTGAGTACTCTTTGCCAGCATAAATAGAAGGTTGGTTGTCAGAAATAATATTCTCACAGGTTGCACTAATCCCCATGATTTTAAAACAAATCCTTTGGACCTAACAAGGTCTATAAACAGTTACCTAGCAATTAGCAAGAGCCTGAAACATAAGACGAGAGCTGTCGGTAACAGACGTGACTGGGGTTGCGCTACACTCATCTAGTTGAGAACTGTTCCGGGTGGGGTTCAGTCTTAGTGGAAGCAGGGTGGGCGTCTGGATGAAGGCAGTGAGTAGCTAGGTGAGTCTCTTTGCTACAATCCAGTAAATATTCTTCCTCTCTCTCAAATCCTACAAAAGCATCTGAGTAGAATCCCTCGAAGTAGATATCGAGCTTGGGGCTAAACAGGTTTGAGTAGACGATTAACCGAGGAAGAGGAGAAGAATCTTTTGATAGATCAAATACTGGATCAGGATTAATATCCTCCTGTATTGGGGAAGTTAAGACCTGTGGTTTCAACAGTTTTCATCAGGAGGGACACTGGTGGCTGCAGACAGAGCTTTATATGTCCCAACCAGGAAGAATATAAAGAGGGGGAGAGGAAGGAGGAAGAAGACGGAGAAGAGGACTGGTACGAAATTAACATCAGACATAAAAAAGAAAAAGACGCCAAAGATAAGAGGAAAGATCCAAACCATGACACAGACCACTACAGAGTTCTTGACATTTCGTTTGAAGCGGTACCACAGCGGCCACACAATGACCAAATACCTGTAATACAACGTGAACACAAATAGTGTGTGAGGAGCAGTTGAAGTACATAGTATATATACTGTATGTAATAGTCAGACACAGAGTAGTTACACACATACAGGAAAAACTGATAACTACCTTTCCAGGGCAACACACATCATGAAGCCGACACTGGCCATCAGACCCCAGTAGTAGATACTGTCGAGAATAATCAGAAACTTCCCCTTCCGAGATAAAACTATTTCAGCGATCATGCTGCAGAACTGAATGATGTCAGAAATGAGAAGGTTGATGATGTAGATGGGAACAACTTCACCGTTTCTCACCTGCAGGAAAACAATGGTGACAGTAAATAAAGCAGTTGTAAATACATTTCTGCACAGAAGTCATGTCACCTGGTTCTGATCAACAACTGCAGTCACTGACATTTATGCACTTTGTTCACTGTAACATTTGTCGTGGCCCCCCAGACCGCACAACAGACACACAACTTTCAGTCCATAAAAACCTCTCAGTCATCATGTACGTACCAGAGAATAAAAACCACGGAGGGCGAGTAGGGTCAGAGGAAGGCCGATGCAGACGACTATACACGTGTATACAAACACAATGAAACCAACTCTCTCATAGTAGCTGTAGTCGCTGTAGTAGCTGTAGTCGCTGTAGTTGCTGTAGTCGCTGTTGTCGTAGCTTATTTCCTGTGAGGTGTTGTCTTCCATTCTTCAGGATGAAACCTGTTGTTTGACAGATCAGATGAGAGGAACTTTTCTGAATATCCACCTCACAGTGTTCGATGACAATATTACAGCTGTGAAGTGCAGGTTCACACAAACACAGTGTTATTCCACACATTGTGTGTCGTGACTGTGGCGTACTGTAAAACATCAACTCTTCACAGTTTGTATATTCATGTGTATTCTCCTTTTCTTATTCCCAATGTTAATTCATTATGTTACACACAGAATGAGAGAGGTAATGAAAAACAGGCCTTACCTTTGAAAGCTGCAGGACGACGACAACCTGAACGTGTTTCAGTTACCAGAGTCCACCAGCTTCTCCTCTGCCACAGCATCTGCTGTAATATGGTGAGTGGTGACATGATAGAGTTGGAGATAATTTAGTCGACGCCTCTGAGGAAGTGAAAGGCGTTTTTTTTCTGCAGATTTCAGATCTGTGGTCAGTGTCATTCTTGCCACTAACTATGCAAGAAAAAGGAGACATGCCCATCCAGGAACACAAATCTGTAGATTACATATTGTGACTACTTTGCGAACCGCCATGACACTGAGGTACCAACTGAATTACATTAGTTTGAAAGTCGTGCTGACTCATGAAAAAATGGAAAATTCATGTCTGTGTCAGTGAAATCAGTAGATTTATTTATTTATTTAGATTTATTTTCACACAGTTACACAAGCAGTTACTGTGGTGGTATTACACCATAGTAACTGCTGTTCTACAAGACGTTTTTACTTCCTGACTGTCCTCCTGGTGTGGACCCAACCACCGTGGACACATCTGACTGCACCTTTGAGAGCCTGCAACCCGACTTCTGCACGAATGACGTACCTTTCTACTCCTAGTGTCAAGAAACAGCAGGTGAACCCACATTGAAACACAGCACACATAGAGGAACCACGCTAATGATGAGCATCAGCTGCAGGAAATAAAGATGGTTGCAGCATGCAATGCAAAAAATGATGTTTTCATCTCTTAAACATCTTAATATAATGATAATATATTAAAACTCTGAGAATAACTCACAAAGTTTATCAAGCAGTTACTGTGGTGGTATTACACAACACCAGTGAAGTCTAATCTATCTGTGAGAGCATGGTTTGCAACTTAGAGGGAAACAGCGGTGTTGGAGATTTTGATCAAGACTTTTCTTCATCAAAAATTGTTTAATTACAGAAATAAGTGCACAGTAAAAATCAAGATGAATGTTTAGAACTTGTTTATTTATCTGTGGCCATGTAAAAACATTTTGCTCTTTAGACGCAGGATATGAATGAAGTTCTACTTTAAGAAAACTTTCAGAAATATATATTTTGTTTGCATTTCTTGAAGCTGTCACAGAACAACGCAGCAGGTGAAGCCACAGTTCAACGTCTGTTAAGAAATCATGTCTGTGGATGAAAGCATCTGTCTCGTCTTTCTATATTTTATATATTTCTCCACCTATTTTCTCTCTCCTTCTTTCTCGTCCTCCATAGAGCGACTGTTTACAAGTTGATGTCATTTGTATTGTTGGTGCCTTCATTGACGTCCATTCTGGAACAACGCAGAGAGGACAAAAGCTTGTCTACAGCTCCTTTCCTGCTGAAAACATACAGAAACAAATCTGCAACAGGACTCAACCTTAAAAGAGCCACTGACACCTGAGGAAAGTTATGGTCATAGATGTTCATATTTAGATGACAAACAATAGTGGGCAGGAACAGCAAGATGTAAATAAGTAGTACCACAACCAAAATTGCCAGAATCCGTCTCTTTTCATCAGGAGGGACACTGGTGGCTGCAGACAGAGCTTTATATGTCCCAACCAGGAAGAATATAAAGAGGGGGAGAGGAAGGAGGAGGAAGACGGAGAAGATGACTGGCAAGACATTGGCATTAGCCTCAAAATAAACACAGAGACAGAAGAAAAGAGGAAAGATCCAAACCATGACACAGACCACTACAGAGTTCTTGACGGTTCGTTTGAAGCAGTACCACAGCGGCCACACAACGACCAAATACCTGTAATACAACGTGAACGCAAATAGTGTGTGAGGAGCAGTTGAAGTACATAGTATATATACTGTATGTAATGGTCAGACACAGAGTAGTTACACACATACAGGAAAGACTGATAACTACCTTTCCAGGGCAACACACACCATGAAGCCGACACTGGCCATCAGACCAAAGAAGAAGACAAGGATGAAAGTTCCGGTCATCCCCTTCCGAAATAAAACTATTTGAGCGATCATGTAGCAGAACTGAATGATGTCAGAAATGAAAAGGTTGATGATGTAGATGGGAACAACTTCACCGTTTCTCACCTGCAGGAAAACAATGGTGACAGTAAATAAAGCAGTTGTAAACACATTTCTGCACAGAAGTCATGTCACCTGGTTCTGATCAACAACTGCAGTCACTGACATTTATGCACTTTGTTCACTGTAACATTTGTCGTGGCCCCCCAGACCGCACAACAGACACACAACTTTCAGTCCATAAAAACCTCTCAGTCATCATGTACGTACCAGAGAATAAAAACCACGGAGGGCGAGTAGGGTCAGAGGAAGGCCGATGCAGACGACTATACACGTATATACAAACATGATGAATTCAACTCTCATAGTAGCTGTAGTCACTGTAGTCGCTGTAGTTGCTGTAGTCGCTGCCGTAGTTGCTGTAGTTGCTGTAGTCGCTGTAGTCGCTGTAGTTGTAGCTTATTTCCTGTGAGGTGTTGTCTTCCATTCTCCAGGATGAAACCTGTTGTTTGACAGATCAGGTGAGAGGAAGTTTTCAGTTACCAGAGTCCACCAGCTTCTCCTCTGCCTCCACAGCATCTGCTGTAATATGGTGAGTGGTGACATGATGGAGTTGGAGATAATTTAGTCGACGCCTCTGAGGAAGTGAAAGGCGTTTTTTTCTGTAGAATTCAGATCTGTGGTCAGTGTCATTCTTGCCAATAACTGTGTGAGAAAAAGGAGACATGTCCATCCAGGAACACAAATCTGTAGATTACATATTGTGGCTACTTTGCAAACCGCCATGACACCGAGGTACCAACTGAATTACATTAGTTTGAAAAAGTGGAAACTTCATGTCTGTGTCGGTGAAATTAGTAGATTTATTTTCACACAGATGAAGAGGGTTTAATGAGATACCAGGTAGTGAGAGTGGTGGTTATAATGACAGAGCGATCATGGCCCTGATTAGCTAGTTTGCCTTTGTGAACATTAGCAATGATAATAATATGACACTGAGTTCAGCCATCATGTATTTGGTGTAGTTGGATGTATTCTCTGCAGCCTCTGAAGCTGTAATGATTGGCCTTCTCTTGCATGTCCCTGTGATTCCCAGGAGGTTGTAGGCCTTGCAGAGTGACTTTCTGTCAAAGCCCCTTTCCCCAAACTCAATAGGCAAGCACTGTGCACACTGCCCCATCTCCATTACTCCTCCACCAGCTCCGCCTTTTTCTCCCCCGTCCTTTTGCTGGCTTCCTCCATCCTCTCCTCCGAGGGCACTGTTAGCTCCAACAAAATGGCCTGTTTGGATGTTTCTGAGTGCAGAATCATGTCGGGTCTAAGGCTGGTCTTCACAATGTCTTGGGGGAATCTTAGTTGCTTCCCCAGGCCCACCCTTAACTGCTGGTCATTCGCTGTTCCCCGCAGACATGCCTGAGCTTTTGGTTGGGAAGGCGGGTGTTCTCCTGTTTTTAAGAATGAAATTTTGCACCTTGGTGGTTGTAAACACTTGCTCTGGTTGATGACAGTGGTGATGGACTCTGCAACTGCCTACAGCACCTAGTCATGGTTCCAGCAGTAGCGGAAATCCCAAAGTGCTTTAGGACAGCTGCTGAGGATATGCTCCAGAATTCTTCTTACCTGTCATGAGGTACATGCTGGAGTTTCAGCCTTGCCCCAACAAAAGAGGCCAGTTTGGATGGGCAGGGTGACCCAGACCGACTGAATGATAAATTTGATGTGGTAGAGCTCAACCCTCCACAGCTCTGCCCATGAGAGCTTCCTCTCCAAAGCATCTTCCCATCTGCTCCGTGCACCCTATTGCCTCAATCCCACCATGTGGCTTGCATGTTGCTCCTCAACCCCAACCCCCACTTGTTGTTGGACCAGATCCCCCCCTTTCCTGTTCCTTCAATCTCTTGTAGTGGGTTGTTGGAATGCTCCGAAGAACTGCACGCCCTGCATAGGGACAGAGCCCACCAACTCCTTGTGGCACAGCCGTGATTCTTCCTGGTCCACCACCTGCTGTGCCCTCCAATTTGTACCAGTTCTGACCTCAATGCCAGTTTAAGACACTCTGGAGTCCTTGGATTCCCTGTACTAAAGCACCTACCTTATTCTGGTAACAATGAATTCCTCACTTAGGCTGTTGATTGGTAACATTAGCTTGTTCTTGTCGCTGTAAAGGGCGATGCTGCTCAGACTTCTTGGCAAGCACAATTTTCGTCAAAGGTAATTGCTTGCCCTCCTCTCAAATTCCTCCACAGTGGAGACTGGAAATTCATACCCCAACCATGGCCTCAATATCCTGGGTAGGATGTAATGTTGGTATCAAAAGGCTTGGAATTTTACTCTTCTCAGGCTTCTCTGTGACTGATGGAATTTGGGTACTTCCTAGGGAGAGGTGGAACCCATCTGTTACCTTCTCTCTCTTCAGTACCAGGGACCTGGATTTTTCTGGCTTGAAAGGCATCCTCGCCCAGGTAAATACCCTCTCTAAGCCCTGGAGGATCTATCTGCATCCTTGGACTGACAATGTTGTTCTGTCAGATAGTCCATGAATGCTCTGATGGGGGGCTGACGGATTCCGGACTTAGTTTTGGGGCTTCTGCATTCTGGCCCACTGGATTTGACCAGCATGTTCATGGCCAGCAAAAAGAGAATCTCTGAAAGGGGTTTTCTAGGAAGGCAGCTCGTTTTTTGGCTCTCTCCTTCGCCAGCCTCCTGTGCCACTCTGTTCGGAGGAGCGTCAGCAGCTTCTTTCAGAGGATGCACCGTAGTTGTACTAGCCCTGGCTTCATATCCTCAGTTGCCTCCTTGAACTGTCTCTTCAAGAGTCAAAGTTCCTGTCTTAGCTGTGCAATCTTCTCTGCCCTGCAGTTCTAGGACTACTGGTTTGTAGCAGTGTGCTTCTTCACTTCGCCAAACCTTGTGCTGGGGCTGCAGATGATGGTTGTCATTGTTTGGAGTTTCTTGTCTGCCAATACCCTTCATTTTAGCGTCACTGTAGTTGCTGTAGTCGCTGTAGTCCCTGTAGTCACTGTAGTTGTAGCTTCTTTCCTGTAAGGTGTTGTCTTCCATTCTTCAGGATGAAACCTGTTGTTTGACAGATCAGGTGAGAGGAAGTTTTCTGTTACCAGAGTCCACCAGCTTCTCCTCTGCCTCCACAGCATCTGCTGTAATATGGTGAGTGGTGACATGATGGAGTTGGAGATAATTTAGTCTACGCCTCTGAGGAAGTGAAAGGCGTTTTTTTCTGTAGAATTCAGATCTGTGGTCAGTGTCATTCTTGCTATGAACTATGCATGTAAAAGGAGACATGCCCATCCAGGAACACAAATCTGTAGATTACATATTGTGGCTACTTTGCAAACCGCCATTACACTGAGGTACCAACTGAATTACATTAGTTTGAAAGTCGTGCTGACTCATGAAAAAAGTGGAAAATTCATGTCTGTGTCGGTGAAATCAGTAGATTTATTTTCAGGCAGATGAACAGGGTTGAATGAGATACCAGGTAGTGAGAGTGGTGGTTATAACGACAGAGCGATCATGGTGCTGATTAGCTAGTTTGCCTTTGTGAACATTAGCAATGATAATAATGTGACGCTGAGTTCAGCCATCATGTGTTTGGTGTTTGGTGTTTAAAACCTGTCACGTTCAGATTCAATTTTCATTTTCTTGAGTGGGTTTGTTGCCAACTAATTTGTGGATGCAGACAATTGAACTTTTTGTCCAGGGAGCAGTGCATTGTGGGATTCTCAAGGAAATTTTAATCAAAATCAACTGGACTTACCTTGTAGGTCTTTAAAGACATTTCGCCTCTCATCCAAAAGGCTTCATCAATTCATGCTGGTCTGACTAGGGTGAGCTATTCTGACAAACTGGTGTAGAGATCCAGGGTATTTAATCTCTGTGGGGGATTGAAGCAAGGCCAATGATGTCATAGCGTCATGAGTGTGCAACCACAGTCGTTAGTGATATTCGACACAGCGACAGTCGTAGGAGTAACTGGCATTGTGGATGGTAGTTTCGACTTTGTTAGTGCTCTATTGAGTTGTTACGAGAGTTGTTGGAGTCACATGACGCCATTTGTTATCAAATGTTGTTCTTGAATCTCCTGGGAAGTGCAGATAGGATGGCGTCGTAGGTTGGAGATAGGTGGTGTCGAAGAAACAGCAGCGGCTTCAAGAAGGAACAACAGTAAAGTGGTTGAGGAAGAAAAGCCGAATCGAAGCAAAAACATAGTAATCCCGTATGTATCTGAAAAACTCAGGAGGATCTTTTACAAACACTGCATCCCTGTGTATTTCAAATCCAGCAACACACTCAGGCAAAGATTGGTACATCCCAAAGACCAAACACCACACATCCAAAAAAACAATCTGGTCTCCGCAGTCCAATGCAGTGAGGAATGCAAGGACCTCCACATCGGAGAAACCAAACAACCACTCAACAGGCGTATGGCCCAGCACAGAAGAGCCAAATCCTCAGGCCGAGACTCAGCTGTCTACTTGCACCTCAAGAAGAAAGCCCACTCGAGGACACAAATGTTCATATTTTGGACAGGGAAGACGGACGGTTTGAAAGAGGAGTAAAGGAAGCCATCTATGTTAAACTGGAAAAAACATCATCTCAACAGAGGAGGAGGTCTTGGACACCACCTATCTCCTTCCTAAAAACAACATCTCTTTAAGAATGGTATCATGTGACTCCAACGACTCTCGTCCAAACACAATGGAGCACGAACAAAGTCAAAACTACCATCCCCAACGACAGTTACTCCTACGACTGTCGTTGTGTCAACTATCACTCCAACGACTGTTGTTGCACACTCATGTCATTTCCTTGAGATAACCAAGACCTGGGCAAATTAGAATATTCACCGACTCATTGTGGGATTGTTTGCATCAGCTTTAGGGGCCTATGCTGTCGACCCCACATACCATGTACCACCTTCACTCACCCTATGTTGTTGTGTTCCCCTTCAGGACCCTGTCATCAAGATCTCGTTCAGCAATGTGTACCAGCATGTGTGCACTTACCAGGACATGTTCTACAAGACGTTTGAACTTCCTGACTGTCCTCCTGGTGTGGACCCAACCACCGTGGACACATCTGGCTGCACCTTTGAGAGTCTGCAACCCGACTTCTGCACGAATGACGTACCTTTCTACTACTAGTGTAAAGAAACAGCAGGTTAACCCACATTGAAACACAGCACACATAGAGGAACCATGCTAATGATTAGCATCAGTTGCGGGAAATAAAGATGGTTGCAGCATGCAATGCAAAAAATGATGTTTCCATCTGTTAAACATCTTAATATAATGATGTTAAAACTCTGAGAATAACTCACAGGGCTTATCAAGCAGTTACTGTGGTGGTATTACACAACACCAGTGAAGTCTAATCTATCTGTGAGAGCATGGTTTGCAATTTAGAGGGAAACAGCGGTGTTGGAGATTTCGATCAAGACTTTTCGTCATCAAAAATTGCATAATTTCAGAAATAAGTGCACTGTAAAAATCAAGATGAATGTTTAGAACTTGTTTATTTATCTGTGGCCATGTAAAAACATTTTGCTCTTTAGACGCAGGATATGAATGAAGTTCTACTAAAAGAAAACTTTCAGAAATATATATTTTGTTTGCATTTCTTGAAGCTGTCACAGAACAACGCAGCAGGTGAAGCCACAGTTCAACGTCTGTTAAGAAATCATGTCTGTGGATGAAAGCATCTGTCCTGTCTTTCTATATGTTATATATTTCTCCACCTATTTTCTCTCTCCTTCTTTCTCATCCTCCATAGAGAGACTGTTTACAAGTTGATGTCATTTGTATTGTTGGTGCCTTCATTGACGTCCATTCTGGAACAACGCAGAGAGGACAAAAGCTTGTCTACAGCTCCTTTCCTGCTGAAGACATACAGAAACAAATCTGCAACAGGACTCAACTTTAAAAGAGCGAATGACACCTGAGGAAAGTAATGGTCGTAGATGTTCAGATATAGACGATAAACAATAGTGGGCAGGAACAGCAAGATGTAAATAAGTAGTACCACAAACAAAATTGCCAGAATCCGTCTCTTATCATCAGGAGGGACACTGGTGGCTGCAGACAGAGCTTTATATGTCCCAACCAGGAAGAATATAAAGAGGGGGAGAGGAAGGAGGAGGAAGACGGATAAGAGGACTGGCAAGACATTGGTATAAGCATCAAAATAAACACAGAGACAGAAGATAAGAGGAAAGATCCAAACCATGACACAGACCACTACAGAGTTCTTGATGGTTCGTTTGAAGCGGTACCACAGCGGCCACACAACGACCAAATACCTGTAATACAACGTGAACACAAATATTGTGTGAGGAGCAGTTGAAATACATAGTATATATACTGTATGTAATAGTCAGACACAGAGTAGTTACACACATACAGGAAAGACTGATAACTACCTTTCCAGGGCAACACACATCATGAAGCCGACACTGGCCATCAGACCAAAGTAGTAGATTAATCTGAAAATAAAAAACATCCTTCCCCAAACTAAAACCATTTCAGCGATCATGCAGCAGAACTGAATGATGTCAGAAATGAAAAGGTTGATGATGTAGATGGGAACAACTTCACCGTTTCTCACCTGCAGGAAAACAATGGTGACAGTAAATAAAGCAGTTGTAAACACATTTCTGCACAGAAGTCATGTCACCTGGTTCTGATCAACAACTGCAGTCACTGACATTTATGCATTTTGTTCACTGTAACATTTGTCGTGGCCCCCCAGACCGCACAACAGACACATAACGTTCAGTCCATAAAAACCTCTCAGTCATCATGTACGTACCAGAGAATAAAAACCACGTAGGGCGAGTAGGGTCAGAGGAAGGCCGATGCAGACGACTATACACGTATATACAAACACAATGAAGTCAACTCTCTCATAGTGGCTGTAGTCGCTGTAGTCGCTGTAGTCGCTGTAGTTGCTGTAGTCGCTGTAGTCGCTGTAGTCGCTGTTGTCGTAGCTTATTTCCTGTGAGGTGTTGTCTTCCATTCTTCAGGATGAAACCTGTTGTTTGACAGATGAGGTGAGAGGAACTTTTCTGAATATCCACCTCACAGTGTTCGATGACAATATTACAGCTGTGAAGTGCAGGTTCACACAAACACAGTGTTATTCCACACATCGTGTGTCGTGACTGTGGCATATTGTAAAACATCAACTCTTCACAGTTTGTATATTCATGTGTATTCTCCTTTTCTTATTCCCAATATTAAATCATTATGTTACACACAGAATGAGAGAGGTAATGAAAAACAGGCCTTACCTTTGAAAGCTGCAGGACGACGACAACCTGAGTCCACCAGCTTCTCCTCTGCCTCCACAGCATCTGCTGTAATATGGTGAGAGGTGACATGATGGAGTTGGAGATAATTTAGTCGACGCCTCTGAGGAAGTGAAAGGCGTTTTTTTTCTGCAGATTTCAGATCTGTGGTCAGTGTCATTCTTGCCACTAACTGTGCGAGAAAAAGGAGACATTCCCATCCAGGAACTGTGAGGATCTGTACAGGAACTAGGCGCAAGATCTTTATTATCGACAGTCCAAAATCCGCAAATCCAAAACTCTGTGTAACAAGTCCGTAATCAAGGTCAGAAAACCAGGGCGGCAAAACCAGAGGCGTAGTCAAACAGTCCAAGTAAGAAAAACCAGAGGAATGGCAAACAAGTCCAAAGGGCGAGGGCAAGAAACGTTGGTCAGGCAAAACTGTGTCGATGAAAACAGATCAGGCTCAGCATACAGGGTTCTCGGCTCAGGCATGAAATGGTCACGATTCGACACCAGGGAAGTGTGAGGCAGGGTTTAAATACACTGGGGAGTGATGATCAGGGGCAGAACACAAGGGGTGAGTGACCCCCAGTTTAATACGTGAAACATGGAATGTGGGGTGTATCTTACTCATGGTAGAGGGAAGCCGAAGTCTGACTGCAGAGGGGCTGATAACCTTGATAATGGTGAATGGACCAATGTAGCGCGGAGCCAACTTACGCATGCCCCCCTTCAGTGGGATGTCCTTGGCAGCCAGCCACACACGTTGCCCCACGAGATAAACTGGAGCCGGAGTATGCCTCCTGTCCGCCCTTTCCTTCATCCGAGCAGCCGCTTTCAACAGATTGGAGCGTGTAATGCTCCAGGTCCTTCTGCATCTGCGGATGAAGGCCTCAGCAGACGGAACCCCCACCTCCTTCTCTTGACTCGGGAACAGTGGAGGTTGGTACCCCAGACAGCACTCGAAGGGGGATAACTTGGACGAGGCGGAGGTGTGACTGTTGATGGCGTACTCGGCCCATGGCAACTGCTGGCTCCAGGAAGCTGGGTTTCGGGCACACATGCACCTAAGGACATTCTCGAGAGATTGGTTAGCCCGCTCGGTCTGGCCATTGGATTGGGGGTGAAAACCGGAGGATAAACTCACAGATGTGCTTAGGAGAGTCCAAAAGGCTTTCCAAAAGCTGGCGGAGAATTGGGGACCGTGGTCTGAGACGATGTCGGAGGGGGTGCCATGTAATCTGACTACATGTTGGATGAGTAGTGTGGCTGTTTCCTGGGCAGAAAGTAACTTGTTGAGGGGAACAAAGTGTACGGCCTTAGAGAACCGCTCAACGATGGTAAGAATGGTAGTGTGGTGGTTGGAAGTGGGTAACCCTGTTATGAAATCTAATGCTATGTGTGACCAGGGACGGCTGGGAGTGGTTAGTGGTTGCAGGAGACCTTGTGGCGGTTGGTGATTTACCTTAGCTTGGGCGCAGACCGAGCATGCTGAGACGTAGTCTTGCACGTCTCTTCTTAGTTCTGGCCACCAGAACTTGCGCAGGATGAAATCATGTGTGCGACTTCTCCCCGGGTGGCAGGAGAGGTTGGAGGCGTGTCCCCACTCAAGGACCTGGAGTCGTGCACTGGCGGGTACGTAGAGGCACCCACTAGGGCATTCCCTAGGTGCCGCGGACCCCTCCTGGGCACGCCTCACACAGTCCTCAATCTCAAGGTCAACCGCATTAATGAAAATGTTGGACGGGAGGATAGTGTCAGGAGCTGGGTCCTTCCCCAGTGGATCAAACCTTCTGGATAGAGCATCCGGTTTGACATTCTTGGAGCCCGGGCGATATGCCAGATGGAACTCGAACCTGGAAAAGAACATGGCCCACCTGGCCTGGCAAGGGTTTAACCGCTTGGCCGTCCGTAAGTATTCCAAGTTTTTGTGATCTGTCCACACCAGGAAAGGGACCCGGGCACCCTCCAGCCATTGCCTCCATTCGTCCAAGGCCAGTTTGACTGCCAAGAGCTTGCGATTGCCTATGTCATAGTTCTGTTCAGAAGGGGTTAGGCGATGGGAAAAGAAGGCACAGGGGTGAACCTTTCCATCCTGTGATGATCTCTGGGACAGGACGGCCCCCTCCCCAATGCTAGAAGCATCGACTTCCACGATGAACTGTGCCTCCGGGTCTGGGTGAATGAGGATAGGCGCAGTAGTAAATAGTTTCTTCATTCGCTGGAATGCAGTCTCGGCTTCCCTGCCCCAGGAATACTTGGCCTTGGTGGAGGTCAGGGCGGTGAGAGGAGTGGCAACTGTGCTGTAGTCTCTGATGAATCTTTGATAGAAATTGGCAAAACCCAGGAAGCGCTGCAATGACTTACGGTCTTCTGGCCGGGGCCATTCGGTGACAGCCTCGACCGTGGAGGGATCCATTCCAATGCTTCCCGCTGAAATCCTGAACCCTAAAAAGGTGGTGCTGGTGCATGAGAATTCGCACTTCTCGGCCTTGACAAACAACCGATTCTCCAGCAATCGTTTAAGCACCTGCCGCACATGCTCTGTATGTTGTTCAGGGGAACGGGAGAAAATCAAAATGTCATCCAAGTAGACAAAAACAAACTTATTAATCATGTCTCTTAACACGTCGTTAACCATTCCCTGGAAGACTGCTGGGGCATTAGTTAGGCCAAAGGGCATAACCAGGTACTCCCAGTGACCTGTGGGAGTGTTAAAAGCCGTCTTCATTCATCTCCCTCCCTTATGCGTATAAGGTGGTAGGCATTTCGTAAGTCCAACTTGGTGAAAATGGTGGCTCCCTGGAGAAGCTCGAAGGCAGTGGACATGAGCGGAAGGAGATAACGGTTCTTGATAGTGATGTCATTGAGGCTGCGGTAATCAATACAAGGACGAGGGGAACCGTCCTTGTTAACAAAAAAGAAACCCGCCCCAGCTGGCGACGAGGATGGGCGGATGATACCGGCAGCCAGAGACTCGCTAAGGTATTTCTCCATCGCTTCAGTCTCGGGGAGCGACAGGGAGAACAGCCTACCTCAAGGGGGTGTCGCCCCTGGCTTCAGATCAATGGGGCAATCATATGGGCGGTGGGGTGGCAGACAAGTGGCACGTGCCTTACTGAATACTTCCTTTAAGTCTAGATACTCAGGGGGAACCTCTTCCAGATTAGGAATTGGCTCCGTCTGAGCGACTGGAACCGGTGTGTGGGCTTGACGAAGACATGTCTGTGAGCAGGCGGGGCTCCAGCCCATGATTTTGTGTCTCTCCCAGTCAATGACTGGATTATGGATGGTCATCCATGGGTGGCCAAGGATGACCGGTGAACGGGGGGAGTTAACGATCAGGAAACTGATGAGTTCCTGGTGGTTACCGGAGACTAGCATCTTTAGGGGAGCCGTAGCATGGGTGATGCGGCCGATCCTCCGGCCGTCCAGAGAGACCGCCACTCGTGGTTGAGAGAGCACCACCCAGGGAATGCCCCAGCGCTTAGCCGCCTTTAAGTCCAGGAACCTCTCCTCTGCTCCAGAGTCCACCAGTGCCCTAGTTCCCTTAGAGCCCCCATCCCACTCTAAGGTCACTGGTAGGCTGGTGCGCTTCCTCGAGGAGGATTCCAATGACATTGCACCCACGAGCGTTCCTCTCCTCACTTGTGGGCATTGCCTTTTACTGGGCACCTGAACTTGAAGTGTCCAACCCCCCCACAGTATAGACACGCTTGTTCTCTGATCTGTCTATCTCTTTCTTCTTTAGAAAGACGTGCTCGATTTGTCTGCATGCGTTCTGCCTCCGGGGCGGGTGTGTGGGTGTGTGGTGCCCCCGAAGGCAACCTTGGTCGAAGCAGGGGAGCAGGGGATGGCTGACAGTGTGGGCTCGGGCGGGCCTGGCACCCGTGTTCCTCTAGGCGTGCACCGACACGGATAGCCAGTTCTATAACCCGATTCAGATCGTCAGGGAGGTCGCGGGTCAGTAACTTGTCCTTGATGCCTTCAGCGAGACCGTGGAGGAATGCATCATACCGGGCACGTTCTCTCCAGCCGCTGTCGGTGGCGAGCGTCTGGAACTCGATGGAGTAGTCCGAAACTGACCTGCGCCCCTGACGTAACTGAAGCAGCTCTCTTCCTGCCTCCTGGCCGTGCTTGGACCGATCGAAGACTCTCTTCATCTCCTCAGCCAGCCGAGTAGAGTTCTGGACGCATGGTAAGTCCGCCTCCCAGGCCGCTGTAGCCCACTGTTTGGCCCTCCCGGTAAGCTGGGTGATGATGTAGGCGACCTGGGATTGCTCAGTGAGAAAGGTGGCTGGTTGTAAGCTGAAGATGACATTACACTGGGTTAAGAAGGCCCGGCAGGACCCGGGCTCACCATCGTATTTCTCTGGTGGTGGAAGACGTGGTTCGTGTGTCGTCGGAGGAGCGGTGGAGCTGGGAGCAGGGGGAGCAGATGGATGAAGAGTGGGGGTGAGCTGGTTGCCTCTGACGGTGGCAGCCAAGTCAGCCATGCTGTGGGTCAGCGTCTGCAGACGTCGCGAGAGGGCCAGCAGTTGTTGCTGGTGCGCCCCCAGCACGGCGTCCCGCCTATCCACTGCCGCTTGTAGCTGCGCACTGCCTGCTGGTTCCATGGTGGTCGAATCGTACTGTGAGGATCAGTACAGGAACCAGTCGCAAGACAGTGTGTGCTGGCAATCTTTATTATCGACAGTCCAAAATCCGCAAATCCAAAACTCCGTGTAACAAGTCCGTAATCAAGGTCAGAAAACCAGGGCGGCAAAACCAGAGGCGTAGTCAAACAGTCCGAGTAAGAAAAACCAGAGGAACGGCAAACAAGTCCAAAGGGCGAGGGCAAGAAACGTTGGTCAGGCAAAACTGTGTCGATGAAAACAGATCAGGCTTAGCGTACAGGGTTCTCGGCTCAGGCATGAAATGGTCACGATTCGACACCAGGGAAGTGTGAAGCAGGGTTTAAATACACTGGGGAGTGATGATCAAACGAGGCACAGGTGCGGGGAGTTAGTCAGGTGATTAACCAAAAAAGGGGAAAGAACACCAGGCACACACTCTACCAGCACACATAGAGGAACCGCGCTAACGATTAGCATCAGCTGCAGGAAATAAAGATGGTTGCAGCATGCAATGCAAAAAATGATGTTTTCATCTCTTAAACATCTTAATATAATGATAATATATTAAAACTCTGAGAATAACTCACAAAGCTTATCAAACAGTTACTGTGGTGGTATTACGCAACACCAGTGAAGTCTAATCTATCTGTGAGAGCATGGTTTGCAACTTAGAGGGAAACAGCGGTGTTGGAGATTTCGATCAAGACTTTTCTTCATCAAAAATTGCATAATTCCAGAAATAAGTGCACAGAAAAAATCAAGATGAATGTTTGGAACTTGTTTATTTATCTGTGGCCATGTAAAAACATTTTGCTCTTTAGACGCAGGATATGAATGAAGTTCTACTTAAAGAAAACTTTCAGAAATATATATTTTGTTTGCATTTCTTGAAGCTGTCACAGAACAACGCAGCAGGTGAAGCCACGGTTCGACGTCTGTTAAGAAATCATGTCTGTGGATGAAAGCATCTGTCCCGTCTTTCTATATTTTATATATTTCTCCACCTATTTTCTCTCTCCTTCTTTCTCGTCCTCCATAGAGCGACTGTTTACAAGTTGATGTCATTTGTATTGTTGGTGCCTTCATTGACGTCCATTCTGCAACAACGCAGAGAGGACAAAAGCTTGTCTACAGCTCCTTTCCTGCTGAAGACATACAGAAACAAATCTGCAACAGGACTCAACTTTAAAAAAGCGAATGACACCTGAAAAAGGTTATGGTCGTAGAAGTTCAGATATAGATGATAAACAATACTGGGCAGGAACAGCAAGATGTAAATAAGTAGTACCACAACCAAAATTGCCAGAATCCGTCTCTTTTCATCAGGAGGGACACTGGTGGCTGCAGACAGAGCTTTATATGTCCCAACCAGGAAGAATATAAAGAGGGGGAGAGGAAGGAGGAGGAAGACGGAGAAGATGACTGGCAAGACATTGGCATTAGCCTCAAAATAAACACAGAGACAGAAGAAAAGAGGAAAGATCCAAACCATGACACAGACCACTACAGAGTTCTTGACGGTTCGTTTGAAGCGGTACCACAGCGGCCACACAACGACCAAATACCTGTAATACAACGTGAACACAAATAGTGTGTCAGGAGCAGCTGAAGTACATAGTATATATACTGTATGTAATAGTCAGACACAGAGTAGTTACACACATACAGGAAAGACTGAACTACCTTTTCCAGGGCAACACACACCATGAAGCCGACACTGGCCATCAGACCAAAGAAGTAGATAATGTGGAGTATAATCAGAAACATCCCCTTCCGAGATAAAACTATGTCAGCGATCATGCAGCAGAACTGAATGATGTCAGAAATGAAAAGGTTGATGATGTAGATGGGAACAACTTCACCGTTTCTCACCTGCAGGAAAACAATGGTGACAGTAAATAAAGCAGTTGTAAACACATTTCTGCACAGAAGTCATGTCACCTGGTTCTGATCAACAACTGCAGTCACTGACATTTATGCATTTTGTTCACTGTAACATTTGTCATGGCCCCCCAGACCGCACAGCAGACACACAACTTTCAGTCCATAAAAACCTCTCAGTCATCATGTACGTACCAGAGAATAAAAACCACGGAGGGCGAGTAGGGTCAGAGGAAGGCCGATGCAGACGACTATACACGTATATACAAACACAATGAAACCAACTCTCTCATAGTGGCTGTAGTCGCTGTAGTCGCTGTAGTCGCTGTAGTCGCTGTAGTTGTAGCTTATTTCCTGTGAGGTGTTGTCTTCCATTCTTCAGGATGAAACCTGTTGTTTGACAGATCAGGTGAGAGGAACTTTTCTGAATATCCACCTCACAGTGTTCGATGACAATATTACAGCTGTGAAGTGCAGGTTCACACAAACACAGTGTTATTCCACACATCGTGTGTCATGACTGTGGCGTACTGTAAAACATCAACTCTTCACAGTTTGTATATTCATGTGTATTCTCCTTTTCTTATTCCCAATGTTAATTCATTATGTTACACACAGAATGAGAGAGGTAATGAAAAACAGGCCTTACCTTTGAAAGCTGCAGGACGATGACAACCTGAATGTGTTTCTCTATCCAGAGTCCACCAGCTTCTCCTCTGCCTCCACAGCATCTGCTGTAATATGGTGAGTGGTGACATGATGGAGTTGGAGATAATTTAGTCGACGCCTCTGAGGAAGTGAAAGGCATTTTTTTCTGTAGAATTCAGATCAACATATAGAAGATGAAATTGGCTATTCGGTAAATGTCACAGTCGACGCTGACACTTGTTGTCAATCCAGTCATAGTTGAGGTTATTGTTGATTAATATACTTCAGTGCACATACAGTGCAGTAAAGATCTTGCAGTAATCCGATTGCAAATTTTCACCCATGTCCACCAAATCAATCCATTATTTCATTGACTTGTACAAGAAACCATCTTTTGAATAAAAATAACTGTAGAAAGTAAAATTCCTGCATTCAACACTGAAAGGAAACACAAAAGTCGTCCTATAAAAATAACAGTAGCTTTCATTTTTCTCATCACATATTTCAGCATAACATCAAGCTGAACTTTAAAGTTTCCACAGAAATTTCAATATATGCACGCAGCTGGCGACCGGACTAGAACCCACCACGTGGGGAGAAACGAAACCTGAAACAACACGCCCCAACTCAACCGCTGTGGCTCGCATTGCCGAGTATGTGTGCGTCTCCGTGTGCATTTGTGTTGTAGGATGGGTGTGCGATCGTCTCTGTGTATGTGTGAGCATGTGTGTGTCACTGCAGTTATGCGATGTCACCTCAAGTGACAAACGTGTGTGTGTGGGGGGGGTCAAGGGAAGGAGTCTAATTGGCTGATAGCCATCAGCTTTGCATGCACACAGGCACTGCCATGGTAACACACAGCAATTAACTAAATTAACTGACGAGAGGCCAGCAATCCCAATGATAAGAGATTGAGTGTGAGGCCCCGAACAAAATCCTCTCACGTGACAACCATAGCTCATATCACTGATATTTTTTAATGAGAGGCGTCAGAAGACTTGGCCGAACGCACACGTGTGTGATTTGTGTAGGTACTGCAAAAAATGGCCGCAGGGGAGCAGTTTAAATACACCCCACATTTGCGATTTTGGGCGGGAGAGAAGTTCCAAGTTTAACATTGGAGTGGATGGAGCAGTTGAGGGGACCACCTGCCATTTGAGGCAGCGCTGACAAAAAACTGTAAATCGTAGGGCTTCGAAAGTCACGCCGTCTGAACCGGCACAAATTTCTCTACCTTTTTATGTAAAATGGCGTGCGAGAAGTCAAACGTGTGGGTGCTAGGAGGGCTGAAAGGCAAAATTTTTCGTGAAGAGTAGAGCAGCTTAAAGTTAGAGTGTGTGATGTCATCAGTGACATCACACACTCTGACGGACACAATACACACTCATAAAATTCCAAACGGTCCGAAACGGACCGAAAAAAGAACAAAACGTAAATCGCGGTTTCGGAAAAACGTGATATCGGTCGAAAATACCGATCGGCCCAATAAAACTTTCAGATCTCGTGACCCGTTTAAACTTTCAACCGCGTCTCTACGTCAAAGCACGACGACGCTGGGAGGTTCCAAAAAGGACACGGTTTCTCAAAAATTTTCCGACTGTTTTTGGCAATTTTCATCGCCATGGTAACACGAAACGCCAACAAACTACATAGCACACCGTTCCCAATCGAAGTGCCACGATTTGACATAACGTGGTATTTTTCTCAAAGCTGCAGGATGAGCTAACGGACGAAATTCTGATTATAAGAATAATAAGAAGAAATGCCTGAGATGAAGAGTAATATATGCATTGTCTGCAATGCGCCAGCTAGCTTGCTGGCATGTCGCGAGCATGCACATAAATACACAAAAGAGTACCTCAAAACCCTACTTCAGTACAATAAGTGTAGTACAACTACTCTTACTAATCGTAATAATGATAATATTTATTATTATACTCACAATAACAATATGAATTTACTGCCAAAGGAAAATAAATATAAAAATCTCTACAAGTAAATTCCTGCTCGACATCTTATTTATGCTACATAATAAAATACAATAAAAGTGACTGGTTGAGTGCTGCTACGTACCATCGACTGCAGGCCCACGTGTTTCTTTACAGCGGTGAAACTCATAAAAATCAAACTCGAGTAAAAAATAAGGCAAATAAAAACAGGAACATATTTTTTGGGGAAAAGGGGGATATGAGACACGTTTGTCATAATCTGCTGTTTTTCCCCATCTCTCCATGCAGGAAGTGATGAGCGACTACTTGTAGAGTCGCAGCAATGACAGGAACTTGACGTTAATCTAAATCTTCTTCTTCGCAGTAACTATCAAGAGTTTTTGCCTGTTATCCCGGCGTCGACGTCGACAGACAGAGGAGGAGGCGGGACTTTCTTCGTCTAGAAGCTTTATTGATAATTGTTTACATCTCACAATGCATTCCACAAACACGGCTCCCGGCTGGGAGCTTTTTATCGTCACAATTGAAGTATGAAGTTTATCATTCACAATTATACTTGCATAACAAACAAATGCTTGAAGGTTTCCCAAAGTCACATCAAGTTGCAACTTTTTAAGATATCGGCTCCACAGACAGTATGTTTATTTTTTTTCTTTAAATCCCATTTCATTTTTTTTCTCTTTTTAAATATTTTTTTCTGACGTGGGTGAATGTAAACGGGTTCCTTCCAGAGTTTTTCATTACTAGACAACTGCGATGACATGGAAATAACCTTTATGTATTTAATGTGTTTTGTTTGTCTGGCAAAGGTTTTTCTAGATGTTTCTAGCTAAAGTTACTCAGAAGCGATGAAGTTTTTAATGATTATACAACCCCCCACCCCCACCTCATCAGGAGTCAAAGACGCCGTTCACAAATTCGTCGTTCGTCACATCGAGGCGAAACCACGCAGCAGGTCGCTGAGGACACGAGCTCAAAGCTTGAGGGACACGACGGTAAAAATCACACAATACTTCTAACTCTGCAAGAATATTCATACTGAACGGAGAAAAAAAAAAGAAAAGTACAAATGAGGTGCTGTCTGCCGCTCGCTCTCGTCTCCCGACAAAATCAACGAGACGAAGAAAAGAAGCTCTCCACGGGAAAAAAACCAAAAACACCCAGGTGAAGGAGCACCTGGTCTCCCACAATGCACTGGGTGGAGAGAGAGAGAGAGAGAGAGGGTCCACCCAAGTTTAAAATGCGTTTCTCACAGAAACCAACATTTCAAAACCTGACTTTGAAAATGGAAAAGAAAGGAGGGGAGATGCAAACGCCCCCGAGTCGACCTCGCCGTCGTCAACCTGCTTCCACTTTCCCACAAAACACAGAAACAGAGGAATTGTGAATTTGGAAAAAAAAAAAAAAAAAAAAGAAGTGACAAATAAAGTTAGAAGGGCTGCGCCGCCGCCAGACCCCTCCTCTCCTCCTCCTGCCTTCCTTCATGTCCATCCCACCCACCCACCCCCCCCCCCCCCCCCCCAACCAACTAGCTTCCTCTCAGGACTTCCTGAATCCAAACTGCGACTTGTTGTTACTTCACTCGGCCTTGCGCTTCATCCCCGGCACCTTCGCCTGGATCCTGCGGGACGACAATGGCGTTCATGAGAGCAGCAGAAGCCTGCAATGACCTCACCGGCACGCGTCACATTTTAGCTCCGCCCACATCTTCCTGCTGCCGTGTCAGCGTTTTCATTTTAGCATGTTAGCACTTTTGCTTTCACGTTCACTTGAGGAGCTCGGGTCTGGAAATGTTTGAGATTAAAATAAAAAAAACGAAACATGTGGACGCGCTTACTTTCCGACGATGTCTTTGATCTGGTTGTTGACCAGAGCCAGGTAGTGGTCGATCTGGGCCTGAAAATGAAACACACACACACACACACACACACAGTGTCACGGTTACCAGCATCAAACTGTCACCTCTCATTACAAATTCAAAATCGATCTTCAATTTTGAATTGTAATAAACCTGTCAGTATGGATTACTGAATGTATCTTATTTATTGACCCTATTAACTGAACCTACAATAACACACATGAAGGGGTCTGATTACTTTCTGAAGCCATTGCGCTTTACGGAAACAGGAAGTGCTTTTCAAAACAAAAGCAACTAATAAGTAGTGAGTAAAAAAAGTAAGTAATTCCTGCCCCTGCAGGCAGGAGGGAGGTCATGTGCCCCGTGAGCCCGTCTGTTGTCAAAACCCAAAAGAAACAGTGCATTATGGGTAAAAGAGCAGGGGTCTCACCTGGTGTTTCTCGTAGATGATCGGGCAGCTAAACACCGCAACCACACCTGAGGAGAAAGAGCGAGACACATCTGCGTTGGTTACCTGCTGCTTCGTCGCCGCTGTCATTTCACCACCAGAGGGAGCCACAGTCAAATTGTTACAAACACACACACACACACACACACACACACACACACACAATGCTCACCCAGGATAACAAGAGTGAGCCCGTTGAACAAGGCACCGACGTAGGTCAGGATCCACATCAGCACGGCGAACTGCAGGGAGCGAGAAGAGACGAGAACATCAGCACAACGAATCAACAATGAAAATGTTACACGCAACCTTTCCCACCGGTCAGGCACTTAGGAAAGAACCTGCAGGCGTGAGAAGAAGGCAGCAGCAGTGCCTGGTGTCCGGACTGAGCAGCTCATCGATAACCGTTCAGAGAGTTTCCTCCTGGAGGCACCGGTTACCTTAATAAACCGCTAAAAACCTCCAGATTCTGACTGAAGACCTGCAGCAAGTGACGTGTGGACGGATGTCAGGGAGAACTCATTTTTCAGACATGTCCTTTTAATTCATTCATTCATCAACTATGAGAATAATGTGAAAAATCGATGGAAGAATGGAGTTGTGTTTCACGTTCTGGGATGAAAAACCTTGGGCTGGCTGAAACTCTCGCCCTGCACGTCGACAGCGCTGCCATGTAATGCGACGGTTCCCTGTTCGTGTGAACGCTGAGCAGCCGGGGCTCTGAGCCAACATGGCTGCCAGTGGAAAAAGACCCCCCCACCCCCACCCCCGGCAACGCGGGAGAAGACCCCAAGCTTTCTGACCGCAAGCAGATTTAAAAGCGTGCGACGTTTTAACGACCCGCCGCTGCAGCCGTAAAGGTTCTCCGCTGACACAGCGAAGACGACGACGGGAGGCTGATCCGAGGCAGAATATCCCATAATGCATCCTGACGCAGGGAACGTTAAAACATTCCCGCGGCTCAAACTCGCCGCTGATGGGATTAAGGAATCAGAGGGTTTTTTCCTTTGACCCTCTAAGGGAATCCGTCCCGTGTCAGTCGCTGACGGACGGTGCGCAGCTCTGTATTTGGACGTGCAGGCGGGAGGTGGACGGGTGGGGGACGGGTGGGGGACGGGTGGGGGCCGGGGTGGGGGCGAGGTGTCGACAGGCCTCGGACAGCTGCACGGCTCCGACGGCTCTCCCAGTGTGAACATGACTGAGCCGTTTTTTTTTTTTTACCCATGGTTCAACGCTCCTCACACAGCGGCCATTGCTGGGGAAACATTAACCTAAGCTAACCCCGGCGCTAACATTAACACTAAAGCACGGCCAAAAAAGACGCGTAATAAAAAAGTGTAAATGCAGGACACTTCCTGAGAAGGACTCGTCCTCACACAGGCTTCGTTTGTTCCTTACTCAACGTCTCAGCCCTTAAAGAGGAATAAAGAGGAGTTTGTCCTGAAATTCAGCGTTCGCTCATCTGACTCTTCTTCGGATAATTTGCCTGGAAAATTCACGATTTCGCTCGACCGCAAACGTCGCACGGCGTCACGCGAGTTTTTGTCTCTTTTCCCCGCCAGCCCACTGCGGCGCTGTCGCCTTCGCCAATCGCCGGTCTCCGGCTCTCACCTTGATGGAGTCGACCAGGTCCTCGACCAGGAACAGGCGCCTGAGCTCAGCGATGGTCTTGTTGAGTTTGGCCAGAACCATGTCGCTGTACTTGTGGACCATGTCCTCGGACAGCGCCACCTCCTGGTCCAGGTACTGCCTGAGAGAGAGAGAGAGAGAGAGGGGACGGCAGAGGACCGGCTTTAAACACGGACTTTAACAAAATCCAATCCAATATATACACATGGGAGAAGAACCTGGAGGTCTCCATAGATACGTTGATCTTCTCAGTGGAAGTGAGGAAGCTCAGCGTTCACGTCTCTGACTGGAGGTTTAAAAACCCACAGAAACAGTTTAATCTGAGGTAGCGGGTCACCCAACGCGTGCGGGAGGTGGGTTTTGTCAAACAGCCAGGAGGGAGGACAAACGCACACAAACGACAAACAAACACACACACAACGAGGCGGGGAAGCAGTAGATCCAGTGTTTGACTGTCAGCTGACCAGAGACGCCAATTACAAATGTCATTATGAAAACGAGGTGGCAGGTTTAAAGATTATAAATCCATCTGATAATCTGTGAACATTAACTGAAGCGACACTTTGACGTTGAGCTTGTGTCGCGGCCTTTCTTGGAAACAAACATCCTCAAAAACTTACAGCTAAACACCAGCTAACGTTTAGGAAATTATGGGGAAAGTTTCCCCCAGGAATTTAGCTGGGAAACGTGGAAGTACTTCACCGGCACTCACTTGAACGGGTGTCCCTCATCGGACTTCTGGATGGCCTGCAGGATGCCCTTATATATCCTGAAGCAGATGGTGACTGAGAGCAGAGCCAGGCCGATGTAGGAGCAGACGCTCACGATGCTGCACACCGTCAGGGAGAGGAGCAGCAGCAGGGCGGCGCCGAACACCACGCCCGTGGCCTTCACGTCGCGCCAGTAGAGGAGATCCACCACTGCGGGGAGGAGGAAGAGGAAGGTGAGCGCGCTGATCGGAGACACGGCGGCGGTTCAAAGCAAACGGAGGCTTTTAACGTGGAGAACAGGCTGCGGCAAAAATATGAAATATGCCAAAGTCGCTGGGCAACAACGATAAAAAAAAACAAAAAACAGGTCAGTTCAGATCGACAGAAATCTGATCAGCTGATTCGCTTCTCAAACTCTGATTTTCTCCGTCTTACGTAGAAGTAAACCGGTGGTTTTTGGGCTTTTGGACTTTTTTTGGACTAACTTGTGTTTTCGCTGTTTTCCAATATTTAAACCAAATCAATAACTGATGACAATAACAATCAAAGAAAAAGACTGGACGGCATACAAAAAAAACTAAAAAAAATCCCCCGTTATCTTTCTTTCTTCTTATTATCACGTTGAAGACGTCAAAACGGGCGCGAATCATTCGCCGTCACGAATCCCGCGTCGATTGGGCAGCAACCAGGAGTTTGTCACGCGGCGCCGCCGAGACAGAGGCCTCCAAACAGAACGTCGCGACGGTCGACCAAGATTAACCAGCGTTAAGTCAAAGCCTCCTCGGGGAGAATCTCTCGCCGGTGCCGCAGCTTTCAGTTCGTCACGTCCCCTGTGGCCGAGGGGGGTCGACGAACTGTCAGGACTAATTCAGTAAGAACTAAAACCCCAGGAGAGACCAGGATCAGTTCTCAATATGGACTTTGATCAGACAGAAAAGTAATCCAGGAAGTAGCCACAGATTTCAGTCTTTTTTTAAAGTGATGAGGCGAATTGCTTGGGGTTTGGTGTGTTCTGACGTTTTCTCGATGAGGATAAAGCGGCTGCCGGGTCTGTCTGACACACGGGTGCTGCGGGGCGCCCCTTCCCTCCCGGCGGAGGGTGTCGGACAGCTGCGCTGCTCATGACCCGGGTCCTGCACCGAGCACCCGTTTAGATTTCACCAGGGAATTCCAGGCAGGTCAGCGGACATTATTAGAAGCGAAGGAGTCGCGGGTTCCCTGCGGCGTCCCGCAGACGTCGCGAGCAGCTGATACGCGCGGCGCTTTCTGCGCGACCTGCAGAGCACCTCGGGTCAAACTAGACGCCCGAACCTGCCGGTTTGACGGTTCTGCCTCGCCAGCTGAGAGGACACACGTGCTGTACGTCAGATACAGGCTGCGCAGTCACAGCCCACAATCTGCTGCCGAGGCCGGAGGGTGATATAATCCCAACACAGACCTACAGTTTAGGAATAAACCATCAAATAAAACAACAACAAAGAGTCAACGGTCTTAAATACACACAGCTACGTGTGTGTTTGCTAATAAGTGAGCTGATGTCGCACACCGACTCAAAGTTAAACACAGGACGCAATTTAATGCTTGTCACACTGGTGTGGAAACTGTAAAAACCAGTAACACCACTATGTGTGTGTGTGTGTGATATTGATGAATATTAGACCTGCATCAGGACAAACTGCAGCACGTGGCTTCATCAGATTTGAAATGACTCATTCAACGTCTGATTTTTGCATGAGGTCAGAAACCGGCAACAGGCCACATCCAGCCAGTTTCAGTCGCATTTTTTTTGGGTGGTGGTGGTGGTGGTGGAGGTGGTGGGGGTGGTGTTCTGAGGACGGCGCTGCATGTGGGCGCTGGCAGCGGGCTCAGCGTGCTACTCCCCCCGCGTTAGCTGCGTTAGCCGCACCGCTGCAGGGGCGGTAGCTTTGACAGAGAGCTACCGTCCGCAGGTAATGGGGGATCAAAGGACCCAGCCGCCGACGTGAGGACGGGAGGAGGAGGTGGAGGAGGTGAAGGATGAGGAGGAGGAGGAGGAGGAGGAGGGTCCGCGGTCCTAATGCGGACGCCTGGCTACATATGGTAGCAAGCGTGCTAGCGCCGCCGCGGCTAAAAATAGACCCCGCATCGCAGCGAACTAAACCCGCGGATCTCGTTCCTCTCCCCGCTGCATTTTAATCTGACTCCGGCCCCCTGATGATTTTTTTCCCCCGGTTTGTTTTAAACTATCCAACACACCGGCGGGGTGGGGTGGGCACAAAACGTCAAATCGCTCGGCATGACCTCCCCGGGCGGCCCGGTCCGCCCTGTCCCCACCCAGGGGGCCGGCGTCGGCCGCACGCCCCCCGGCGATCGTGCCGAGGTTCGGCTCGCGAACCCGACTCGGACCGCGGGCAGAAAGAGGAGCGAGCGATGCGGTCGATAATACAAAAGATTAGGAGCAGACTAACCCTGTTTGGCGTCCATCTTGAACCTCCGTCAAGCGTGCAGCTCCGCCTGGCTGACGGGGAGGGGAGAGCGAGGGGCGAGAGACGCAGAGAACACACGGGAGAGAGAGAGAGAGAGAGAGAGAGAGAGAGAGAGAGAGAGAGAGCGGGACATGCGCAGCTCGGCCTCTCGGTGCGGACGATTGATTATTATCAATAATTTATTCGGTTTGTTTTAAAAAAAATAAAATAACGCAGCATCTGTTAATCTGCCACTTTTTAAAAGGAAAAAAAAAAACTTTTTTTAAATTTTCTGTTTGCAGTATCTCCAATGTGAGGATTTAATGTTCGTCCCAGCTGTGTGGGTTTTTGTTAAACAAACCAAACCAGCTGAGGACAATTAATTTTCTTAACAACTTTAAAGAAGACGCCTTCAAATGTCCACACGTGTAAGTTCTTCTGCTGACTTTACTGTCAGGCAGGGAAACGCAGGGTAAAGCTGGAGAAGCTGTGACCGTCGACCTTTAAGATAAGCTGGTTGATTGTTTTATGCTAAAACTCCGCGTCTTAACGACCGTTGACCTGCAGGACCCGGGGAGCCGCACACAACACAAACACGTAACGCACTCACACCTGCGGCTCAACCGCTCCACAATACCGGAAGAACAAATCCAAATTTCGACCACGACCTGAAATCTCGCGAGAACTCGAGAAGTGTCGCCGCTGTACGATGTCTGCAGCTGCGTTAGGTCTGTCAGAGGCCGGTTATTAAATGTCGGTGCACCGATTGTTCGTGCTAAACGGGGGGGGGCACGTTGCCCAGTTATTGTTGTGCAGCTTCAACATGGAGGGAAATGTGTGAGAGGTGAAAGTGATGACGGTGTTCCTCATTTCTGCTCTGGCTGACTTGCAACATAAAGACACACGCGCTCTCTCTCTCTCTCTCTCTCTCACACACACACACACACACACACACACACACACACACACACACACACACACACGCTTAGTCACGGTGCGACTGTCCCGAACCTCTCCCGGTCGCTCCGCCGCGTCCAAGTGACGCAAGGACGCGCGGTCAGTGCAGCAGGAACCTGCAGCAGTTCACCGAATTAAACGTCAGACACGGAAGCGCTCGATGCTGTAGACACACACACACACACACACACACACACACACACACACACACACACACACACACACACACACACACACTTCAGGACTTGTCCACATGTCCTCCTCGCTGTATGTACTGACAATACTTCCAGTACTACAGACAATCTGTGAGAAGATGCAAAACGAGACGCGCAGAGCGACCGCAGAGATGCAAAGCGACTGGATGCCTGCAGACACACTGTGCGGGCTGAACTTCTCAGATCCGATGACACACCAGCCCGGATCCCCGAGCCTGTGAAACCCGATTCACGTCACCTGGAACAGGCCGGTCTCGACCCAGCTCCGGCCACCACGACGCCGCTGTCCAATAATGAAAGCGCCTGCTAACGTCACCCTCCTCCTCCTCCTCCTCCTCCTCTTCTTCCTCCTCTCTGTTGTCTACCTTTGATCACAGTGGCTGACTGGCTCACTGTCCAAAGGTCCCGTCCGCCTGAAAACCGCTGCGGTCGCGCAAGGACAAAACACGCACGCACGACAGTCCGGCAGAGACGGAGTCACCGTGAGGCTGGAGACAGGTGAGACAAGTCCTGGACCCCGATCTGCCTCCGTGCGCGTTGTACCGAGCAGAACCGGCGAACCGGCGCGTCTGTGCGAGTGGATGGGAGCCAGCGTCAATTCACGCCTGTGTGTGTGTGTGTGTGTGTGTGTGTGTGTGTGTGTGTGTGTGTGTGTGTGTGTCCGGGGGTGGTGGCGGTGGGGGGCCCATACCGTGCTCTCTCCAGTGCTTGGCGGCGGGCTCGCTCTCCCGTTTGTCCACAGAGTTGTTCTCCATGCCGTCCGATCAGCAAACGCACATTCCACTCAAGACTGCGAGACGCGGGGGAGGCGGCGGACGCGAAACGCGTGCGAGTTAAAGTGTGCGCTCGGCTGCGGGAGGAAGACGGAGGAGGAGGAGGAGGAGGAGGAAGGAGAGAGAGAGAGAGAGAGAGAGGGAGGGGAGAACCCGAGCGAGGCTTCCTCTGCGGGGGGAGGGAGGGAGGGCGACTGCAGCGAGCAAACGGAGTCCGTCCCGCAGGCGTTGCTGTCAGCTGACTGTCTGCTGCCACAGCTCTGACGCAGCAACTATAAGCGTCCCCGCCTCGCCCCCTCCCCCTCCCCCTCCCCCTCTCACATGCCCCCCCCCCCCCACCCAGTCTGACCCCCCCCCACACCCCAGTTCCTCATCTCGCCCAGCTTTCCCTTCGTCATCCCCCTCCCTCCTCCTCCTCCTCCTCCTCCTCCTCCTCCTCCTGCTGACGGAGCGAATGAACGACTTCTGCGTGTAACGCGACAGCTACACATTTGTGAAAATTGTTTTTTGTTTAAACTGGAGCAGGTGAAACAAACAAACAAGCCAGTTGCACATCCACGCAGGCGTGGAAGTGTTCAGGTCGCCGCTGGGCCGCGAATCAGACAGATCGATGAAACTGGTTCAATAATTCTCGTGGTTACTTCATCTTAAAAGTGCGAAGAGCTGCACAACACGACCACGACACCGCGGGCGAGAACCGCACAGTCACCTCCACCTGCTGCCAACAAGGAGTTCAGGGATTGGGATTAAAAACCAAACGACACAATGTTTGTCTGCTGCCAAGATTTCTGGCCAGTTACCAGTTTGACTAAACTTCCTGTTCTGGACAAAATCCCAGTCTCGGTGAAAGCCGACACATATTTACAAGCTGAAAGTATGTGGACTGAAACAAACATGAAAAATTAATATTTGCTAATGCTTATATTATTGATAAATCATCGGTAATAACAGGCCTTCTCCACTAGAGGGCACCATTCTCATTTTTATCACCGCCTACTGCATCGCCTCTTCTTCTGCAACTCATGTCGCCTTACTTATGAATAAAGACGACAACGTAACTCGGTGGAAAGGACAAACGTGTGCGTAAAACTTTGCACAAGCGTCGTCTACGGGCAGAGAAAAGCCGATCGACTGCACGTGCTGGTTTCAAGCTTTTTTAAAACCCAACATGAGACTTCACTTCTCACAAGAAGAAGAAGAAGAAGAAGAAGTCACGGCTGAAGGTAAACCACGAACTGTGGCGCTGTCAGATGAGTCGAGTTACGTAAAGTGCAAAGTTCGTCTCTCCGAGGATGACGCAGGGCAGACTGACCTTTCACCTCAAACTGATTTAAATTTCTAAGCACACGGACTTATGATAACATCACCTACGGGCTGCAAAAAAACCCAACTTCCTTTTTAGTTTTAGTTGTTTTTTGGGGGAAAATAATGATCAGAATAAATGAAGAAAAATGATTTACTGCCGTTTGTGTTAAGACATAAAACCACAACCATTTGAGTAAATGAATGGACGGTGGTTGTGGGGGGGGGACCCATAAAGATAAATGGGACTCGGCGCCGCACCTCAGCTTGTATAATGTCGAACATTTTCTGAGCGGTTTCTGGGTCGGAGAACCCTTTGTGGGCCTGCCAGTGTCGCAATGCAGGGAGGAGGAGGAGGAGGAGGAGGAGGGTGGAGGAGGGGGAGGAGGCTTTAATTAACAGGAGATCCCTCCAACACACACACACACACACACACACACACACACACACACACACACACACACACACACAGAGTTGAAACCTGGGCAGCTTGTCCCAAAGAGCAAAGTCCTACTGCTCTAGTTACACAGTGTCCGTGTGTGCGTGGAGGAATTCATACACACATTCGCCGATCAATATCAGTTTAAACAAAACCGAGTCATCCATTAAAATGAAAACTAAGCGTTGGCGTCTTCAGAGAGACGATGATTTTCTAAAAGCCCCGAAGGAGGCGACTCTGTCTGATAAACAGCTGCTCGCTGCACTGAAACAGTCACAATAAGGATGCACTGCAGAGTTTTACAGCTGGGCTTCAGGTTTCCCTGCTACAGTCCTGTTTCCACAAAGTCATGATTTAAAAAAAAAAAAAGTCAACAATTTGTTGATAAAAATCAAGCAGAAACCAGAAGGAATCAGCCACCAGTTTGACTGGAGGGAGGATATTATATTGGATTTTTTTTTTTAAATCAGTGTCAAAGCCCTCACATCTGAGAAGCTGGGAACAAGACAACATTTGTCGTTTTTATTTCAGGCACTGGCCGTTATTTTCAACTTGTCTTTTCAGTTTTCGCTCTTCAACAAAGCAGCGAGCCTTGAATTCATTCACTTCCTGTCGCGAGCGCCAGCAGTACATTCTCTATCGTTTCTTTAATGAGTTCAACATAAACATATTTGGGGACTTTACCTTCCTCGCTAACCAGGCGTGGCCGGTAGCTGTGTGTGTGTGTGTGTGTGTGTGGGTCAGTCTACAGGGGTGTGTTGGGTTTCAGCTTGGCATCCCGAGTTATTTCCGGAGCATAGAGAAGCTAAAGTCAGCTCTCAACGTAATCCAGTGCGGCGCACATTTCTGTCCATGCGCGACGCGAAAACCGACAGGCTTTTTTCTTTTTTTAATGGGTTGGCCTTCCCCAGTAAAACAGCTGATGTTACCACGGCAACGGCTTCGCCTGTTCCCACGTGCGGGGACCTTGTAAATGACTGTCAAATATTCACCGCCTGATGTTTGGCGACTGTAACCCAACCCAACCCTTTAGTTCGTAAACGGTTAACGGTGGAACAAAGGTTTGTTGAGGTCCCATGATTCCTCACTTCTGCTACTCAGGCATTAAATATCTCTCTTCTACTTATTTCCATCAGATTTTACCAAAGTACAACAAAAAAGAAATCACAATTTACTTACCCAGTCACAAAATGAAATAAAATGATTAGGTGCACAAAAATGATTCTAATTCTAATGAGGCAGAAATGCACAAAATGCAGAAGTGAAAGTCGAACACGCAAAACGGGTTAATTTTCAAAGAAAATGCAGAAAGAGACGATGCAAGAAAGAAAAGGAAGTGATGACACTGAACGTAAAAAAAAATGGCTGCTAGCCAGTGGGTTGGGTGGGAGATAATGATAAAGAAGAGCCAAAGAGTGAAGATGAAATTAAGCCGATGAAGGTGGCATGTCAATGAAAACTGAGGAGCATGTGGGGCGGGTTGGGGTTGGGAGGGTGATTTCCATGCCAGAATTGGTTTATTTTACCTGCTCTTATGTTCAGGTTTGGCATCTTAAACAGTTTGCCGCCCGGCGCTCTTCGTAGCGACCGGCTCCTCCGGGTCGCGGACGGGGGAATGGGACAGTGGAGCCTGGGATGGGGGCTGCTGGATGTCAAGCTTCTCCAGCTCGGCCTTGCTCTTTTGGGGGGATGCCTGGGTGAGGAGGCAGTAGGAGCTCTGACTTGGAGCCTCTTCTTCGACCTCTGGGGGTGGGGCAACTTTTTCTGGAGGTGGAGCAGAAACTGGAGCAGAAACTGGAGCCACATCTTTCTGAACAAAGCTCAGATCGTCATCCATGGGGATTTCTGGGGGCTTGGCGGAGGCGAACTTGGAAGTATCCAGAGCCTCGAGAAACTCGTCGATGACGCCCCTGGGTGGTCGTTCAATGAACTCAAACTCCTCAGAGGACACTTCATGCTCAGAGACCTCCTCAGCCACCTCTGGCTCCTCCATTTCCATCTTCAGGTCCTTCTTCTCCATTTCCACCTGGAAGCTGGCGGGGTTTTTGGCCATGGCCTCCAGGACTGGAGACAGGGAGTCTGCTGTTGGTGACTCTGAATCTGAATCTTCAGCGGGGGTCTTTTTGCTCTGGAAGTCAAGGGGCTCAAATTTCTCAGCCATTTTGGGAGAATCGTGGCTCGAGAACCAATCTTTCTGCTCGATCTTGACAGGTTCCTCTTCTTTGTCCTTAGCTGGGGTAGTTTCCTCGGCCTCTTTGACGAGGTCAAATGCACCGAAGCTTTTGTCATCTTCGACTTTGGCTTTATCTGCAGCTCTCACCTCCATCTCCTCAGCCATCTCCTTTAGCAGGGACACTTTAGCATCGAAAGCAAACGGGTTGTTAGCTGACAGATTGATTGGAGGGTTGGGCGACTCCATCATCCTCCGCTCAAGGATGGGACTTTGTTCCTCCGGGCTTCCCTCTGAGGAGCCGGAGTCGATTTTCTCAGGGTTGAGCGGGGAAGACTTCAGGATGTCTGGGAGTGAAGGGGGAAGAGCAGAATCCTCCTCTTCCTCTTCATCGTCTTTATGAGCAGGTGAAAACTCACTCACGGACTGCATGAGAGAGTCAGCAGCCATCTTGCCCATCTCAAATGTTTTCCCCTCATCTAGAAAAGATGGTGGGCTATCCTGGGATTCTCCAACCTGACCGTACTGGACCAGATCTGGAGTCGGGGACTCTGACATTTTAGAGGTTCTGCTGTCTGACTTGGAGTCTTCAAAATGGGAGTAGCCACTATCTGCCAGCGGGGAATAGCCTTCAAATGGGTTACTGTTCTTCTTCACCTCATACATCAAGTCATCATCTTCATCAGACTGGTTGCTGTGCAGGTCTGGCTCATACTTGGAAGGGCTAATGGGGGCCGTGTCCTTGGAGAAGCTATCCATGGAGACCTTGGAGTTGTCTTGAGATGCTAGGTATGGTGAATCCCAGTGCTCTGTTGGGTTAGAGGAGGCAAGGTGAGACTCTGGGACCATCATCTGGGGGTTCACAGGGGAGGGGCCAGTGGAGGACCTGTCTGAGCTAACAAGCTTCTCCTCAGGTGAAAAGGAAACTCCACTGTCCTCACACGGATTATGAGGCCCTGGATCTTTCCCTAAACTCAGGTAAGGACCCGCTAACGGATCTAGGAGGTCTTCCTCATGCTTACTACGGCCCGGTCCAGAGTCACCCTCTTCACCATCCCAAGGCATGTCCTTGGAGTGAGTAGTAGGGGGTTCGGTGGTGAAAGAGCCCAAGGGTGCAGCAGGTCCAGAAGTAGGGGGCAGGTTGGGACTCTCGGTGAGAGAGAGCTCCTCCAGAGAGTCGGGGGAGTGAAGAGGGGAGAGAGGAGAGATGGGAGCAGGGGAATCACCCTTCTGCCCAAGTGCTTGAGTAGAGAGGGAGGAGGGAGAATGCAATACAGCACATATCAAAAGACATACTCCATTCCTTACAGTGCCCACCACACCTGGGTAGAGGTTAGCAGTTACTGAAGATGTTTAGAGGTTCTGAGACAAAAGCGTACGGCGTTACTTTCGTCTGTCACCAGAAACACAAAACCAGCCAGCACAAACCTCAACCCAAAATTACATTCATTCAAGATTTCAAAGAGCTCCAAAGGTGAACTACTGAGAACTGTGATGTGTGTGTACCACGTCCATCATCATACTTCCTGTGACTGTGACAATCACTAACAAGTTATAATTCCATAATTTCTTTGGATTTCACATGGTACATTATATTTTTTGAATGATAGTAATTTGGGTTTGCAGTCAGTTTATGCTGTTTGTTTTTATTTTGCTTTTTAAATGACAGACAATATTAACACCGTAAAGACCAGACAAGTGCTGCTGAGGGGTCGGCTGTGGCTGGTAGACAGTTCATATACAGTTTGTTAAATGGTCCCGACCGTATAATAACCAGTGACAAACTTTAGATTTTCTGGAAATTGGGTTTGAAGAAACGGGGTTACCACCGTAACACGGACTCCTGCAGAGTGCTGCGTTCAGGGTTCATCGTAGCTTTAATGCTGCAGGGCTAGCCAGTGTTTTTTGGTCTGTTTGTAGTGAGTCTTTCAGCCACTCAGCGCGAAGCTTGAGTCCAGTTTAACCTGCTGGAGCAGCAGGTTTTAAATAAATTCACGACAAAGTGAGAAGGGTTCTCACCGCCGAGCCTCTCGGCCAAGAGCTGCAGCTGTCACGGATGACGAAGAGCTCAGTAAATCAAAGTTTATTGACTTCATTGACATCATTTGCAGAGATGTTCTTTGTTTTCAGACGCTGTGGGAAACCCTGAAGCAGCGCTGCACTTAGTATTCAAATTGTTTACTTAAGTAAATGTAGAAATAGCACAGTGTGTAAATACTTAAAGCAGATGTCACACGTTAAAAGGAGTGAAAATACTCATTATTACTGATGCGTTGACATACTGTACGCATTTCTGCTGAAGATCACCGACTTCACCTAACGTTTGTAGTTTAACAGAAGTAGTTGTGCAACGTAACATATTAACGTTGGATGTTACGGCTACATTCCACAGTCCAGATTTGTCAGCACTTGTCTGGTAATCAGCGGTTTACCACCCTGTTTTTTTTTGTTTGTTTTACAAGCATGGTGTAAGACTAACTTTTCATTTTCTCCACCCCCCCCCCCAGGTCTGGCGTGTGTGTCTGTCGAACACGACCTGTTGAGCGCCGGTGCATAATGATTCCGCTCAAAACAAAACAAGTGAAATAATATTAGTTTTTCAGGGCCCGAGGAGAATCATTATCCCCCCTCACCACCCTCAAACCAATCGTGCGTGCGCTCGTGTCAACCTACTCTACCACAACACGTCACACGCGACTCACAATGCAACACGAAACACAAGCGGCGTCACAGTTAGTGTTACTCCAATCCACAAACGCTACAGGGAGACAAAAACAAAGCTACGTCTTCTCACATGCGGGGGGTGGGGGTGGGGTTACTGGGACTGCACAGGGGGTGAACTGAAGAAGAGGTGGAAGAAAATAAACGACAAGAAGTGGAGGGGGGGGGGGCACAGCGAGCAGAGAGAACTTGCCTGTAGGGAATTGCATCAGAGGATGAGGCTGAGCTTTAGAAGGAGAAGGTACATCTGTGGAGGAAACAAGAGGACAGTGAGCAGAAAGTGAGTTTGTGAAGAACCAGAGAAGAAGAGCAGCAGGAAGTGAGAAGAGAGTCCCCCCCCATCGAGAGCGACCGAGGGCGGGGGGGTTTGCTGGGATCTCTGTTCAACGGGGGGGGCTGAAGAAAAGAAAAGATCTGAACCATCTGAAAGCGCATTTTTACTTTCACAGTAAGGATCTGAACGATTCCACCAGACCTGCTGTCTCACAGGTGCAGGAACATTTTTTTAAAGGTTTCATGGGGGGGGGGTGTTGCAGAACAGATAAGAACTGTGGTGTTGTAGCATGACGCGGCAAGTTGCTGTGCGGAAAGATAAAGAAGCCCAGACGTGCAGACGAGGAGCTGCACTTCACTCAAACTCATAATGTGAACACAACAGATGTTACGTAACCACACACACACACACACACACACACACAACACCAGCGATTTGCAAGAGACAAACTCCAACTCTTGTGCGAGTCCGACCACAAAAGCAGACGTGTGAAACGAGGGGACGGCTCCGAGTCACAAATCAACTGCACGTGTGGCGGAGAACGCTCGGCGGCGAAAATGAATCAATCCACGTGGTGCAAAGCCAGAGGTCGCACGGGGAGAGAGGACGGACTCCGTGCGTCACAACTGAGGCACGACCCTGCAGCTGCGCCCTTAAGCAAGGCAGTACACGTGCGACGGGACAGACGTCGGCAGCGAACACGTCCCCCTCCGAAGGTAAACGCTCAGGTTCTTCTTCTGCAGCTCATTGTGCAAACACCAGAATCAGGCTTTTGTCAATCATAGTAAAAAAAAAAAAAAAATCAGCGTAAATCAAACAAATCTTAGTGTTGATTGGTGCGAAACACAGATTTTGCGCTGATCCGATGATGATTAGGGACAAAAGCTAAAGATTCCCGGCATCGGGCCGTTTGGGTTCGTTTACCTCTGCTGTCGAGGTTGAGCCTCCAGCGACGAAGACGACCTGGTGAAACCAACGAGACACATTTCACGGATCCTCGCCAACATGTAACGCCCGCGTCACATTTTGCAAACGTTGATAACAATATAGTTTAATTGTGGACTTATAGATTTAAGATTTTGTGAATAAAATGTCAGATTTTTTTTTAAATGGAGGAAGCCGACGAACACGGGGGAACAAGGATCAGCTGGGGAGACGGGCTCGGCTCGCCGTGGTCGCGGTCGGGTTACGGCCGGCGCACGTTACGCGCTCTTATTATACATCACAGGCGCTGCCACGCACACGCTGACTCGGCACCGCCGCCGACAGCTGCATCTGTGAGGATCAGCTTGTCTTCCTCGTCCTCTTTCACAGAAAAAAATTAATATAATGAACAAATTTCAACAATGAAGATAATCGTTTATCGCCGAGTTTTGATTTATATTAATAGATGCGACGCAGCGAGAACTTCTCTGATCTATTAAAGCTTCAGAACCTCAGAACCAGGCGTCGTCTGTGGCCCCCGGCGGGGGCCGATGCGCACGGCGAGGTATTTTCTACCTCCCGGAGCTATAAGCGTCTGGAGGAATGCTTCGCGGCCTGACACTGACATACGACCTGAGGCCGCCGGCTCACCTGCTGCCATCTTGTAAAATAAAGAGAACTGAATGTACGCGGTAACGGGCGACGCCTTCCCGTACCCGAGATGAGAGACGTCGGCAAGCGACCCGTTTTCCAACCGGGGCGGGTCATTCCAGTTCCTGCCGCTTCGTTTAACGACAGACAGACGAATCGATTTCACCGTCTGTGCTGCGAGCACAGGGGTGGTGGTGGAACTGGCCTCCGGCAAAACCAGAACCGATCCGATCCGGGCCCGGCCGTCACGGCAGGAGCCAGCGGGGTGACCCGGCGTGATCTGGACGTCCCAACCAGACGGAAAGACGCGTGGCTAAAAGAGTCGAGGGCGGTGATGAGTCATCGCTTTTCCGCCGGTTCCGAGGCAGCTCTCGTGACGACCCCTCGACACGGCGTGATAGCGATGAGTCAGCGCGGGGGCCTGTTAATCTGCGCTCGTACGGCAGCGGTCGGGGGCCAGATTTAAAGCAGATTAACATGTGCCGCTCATCATATTTGGGAGCGTGGCCCGCCGCGGGAATGAGCAGCAGCTGCCGTGTTGGCAGAGTGAAAACAACAGGCTGACGCCGGGTGGAGGTGGAGGTGGAGGTGGTGTCGTGGCTATGGGCGGGGGTCTGACTCCAGAGCACTTAACCCCACTTATGTGGAGCCTTCACCAGGATACGGAGCAAACAACAACACTGGACACCGAGCTCTAAGCCCCTGTGACCGTTTGTTTGACCCTCCACCCCCCTCTCCATCTAATCCACCTGACCACATCACGAGCTCCCTGCAAACACACACTGACGGATGTAGGTGACCCAAAAATAAGATGTAGGCCTGTTGATCATGCTGTCTGACCGGGGGTGGGGGTGGGGGTGATGGAGCTATGCGTTCAGAGGGGAGATGAGACGATGGAGGCTTTGAAAAGACAATGGAGGGAGTGGGTGGGGTTTTATCTGGCAGCAGCACTCCTGCACATTTTTCTCTCACACGTGGTGTTAAGTTTAGGGCTGCAACCATTATTATAATTACTTTTATTATTATAATTATTCTTATAATGTGCCATATTTTTCAAAAGTCCTGCTTTGGCTGACTAATATTCTAAAATCAAAATATATTCTGTTTACATATAAAACTGTGAAAAACAGCAGATTTAGCATTAAAAAAATTGACCAAAATGTTTTTCCCCCTGTAGTTGTGTTATTGGCCTTTTATTTGAATTTCAACTTTAATCAATATGTGTAAGAGACATGATTACTGTGAGATACTGATGACTCATCACACATTTACTTCAAATCAGACTGTAATTTTTCAGCTAAAAGGATTCATCCATAACAAAAAAAAAAAACTTATTTCAAAAAGTATCACACAGATTAAAATCAACATTAAATAAAGAAATCACTGGTCGCAGCCCCGTTCCAACAACTCTCTCCCTTATTCTGCATTTGTCTTTTGTTTCGACTGCGGCGCTTTTAACCGGAGCTCGCGGTTCTCCACCTCCATCAGATCCGTGGCCTTGCCAAGCAGCCCCACCCTGCCTCTCTCCGCTGCCTGCACCTCCCCGCCTGGAGAAGCCCAGACAGGCCTGTTTACCTGCCACATCTCAGTAAACAACAACAGCAGCAGCAGCAGCTCGGGATACGCACTGCTTAAAAAAATCACCGTCAGGTCAAACAAGACGAAATCAAAGTCCATTTAAAGAGCAGAGAGCAGTGACGGCAGCCCGGAGGAGACACAGGCCTCTCATGGCTCAACTGTGGTCGGATTTGGGGTGTTGGTTTGGGTGGAGGCTTTTGGGGAGGGGTGGTGGTGGTGGTGGTGGTGGTGGGGGCAGGATGACTGAAGAATAAAACCCCGTAGCTCTGATTTAAAGCGTTGTAGTGAGGGTGGTAATCGTATGGAAATGCAGGGAAGCGGACAGGGAGTGGACGCAGAGCGGATTCCTTTGTTGTGACTAATCCGAGCGTGTGTGTGTGTGTGCGGCTGCTAACTTTCCGTGCTTCCATTATCGGACAGGCTGTTGTCTGACGTGCCGGATCTCTCTTCCTTTCCTTCCACCACTACCATATTAAAAAAAAAATAAATACATTAACCAGTCGGTCTTATATCCTCTCACCCATGTTTGCAATCCAAAAATCACCAGAATCCAGGTTAGATTCGGCTCGGGCCTGTGTTATCACGTTAGCTTAGCACTGAAGTCAACCTGCTCGCTAACAGGAGAGACCTCGCACTCACGTTTCCAAAGATTTGCATGATGATGAGTAAAAAATAAATAAATAAAAATGTACTCTCGATGCCCTCCCCGTGCTATTTTATTGTTTGTTACATGCGACTGCAATGGCAAAAGGAAGAAGAGGAAGAACAGCGTCCGATAATGGAACTACGATTAGCAACAGCGGGTGTGTGTGTGGGGGGGGGGCGCCGCTGAGCAGACGGATGATGAACAATCTGCAAACAGCGCATTTCATCAAACGATCTCCCGGTAAATAAAACAAAAAAAACGGGTTAAACACACCGGAGACGCGGCGGTTAGCGGAGCCACATGCTAACACGTCGCTGGAAGGCAAACGGCGCAATATTGCCAGCTCATCCAGTCAACAGTTGCCATGACGCCTCCCCGCCGCGTATGAGTGAAAACAGGTGGGCCGCGCCGCTAGCACACGGCGGAGCCGGGGCCCTGGCCCCCGCCTCGTTCAGCGGCAACCCCCCACCCCCCTCTAACAAACAACAACAAACAACAACAACAAAAAGCAAACATGGATTCGTGATTTCACACCACACGGAGTCGTCTAGACAAAAGGCATCTTCCCCCGGTCACACCCAGGCGTGAAGAGGCCGCTTGTATTCCGCCTCCGGGGGTAGCATCACTAGCCCCGCTAACCGGGCTAACCTTGCACCGGGACCGCACTGCACAAGCCACAAACGAACCGGAGGGGGGACAAAAACAACCAATATCGCTTTTAAATGTGATTTTTGTAACGTGCTTAAAGATAGATAACTTCCGACCCCCCCATAAAAAAGGGGGTGACGCTTCAAAGCCATTTATTAATCTCCACGTCGGTGTCTAGACGGAACGAGCATGCGATGCTAGCGATGCATGATGCACCGAAACCGGTTCAGACGAAAAGGGGGAAAACAACATTTAAGATCCAGCTGAATCGAATTTCCCTCAAATCGATGATAAACATAAAAAGTCATTCATTCGGGTCGAACGCTAAAAAAAAATAAAACATATCGTTTATTAACAGTCATTTCCCCCCAGTCGAGATACTCACAAGATGCAGGAGCCGGTGGTTCCTCCGTCACTGCTGCCTCTGCGGGGGCTGGGGCTGCTTTCCGGGGTTCCGCCGCTGGGAGGGCGTCGCTCTCCGGGGCAGGTTCTGGCTCGGGGGCCGCCTGTGGCTCCGTCGCGATGGTTGTGCTCTCCGCCTCGGCTCTCGGGGCGATGATCTGTGGCTCGGGTGCAATTAAAAGCGGTTCGGCGGCATAACAGGCGCTGGTGGAGTCCGGGATCGCCCTCTCCACCTCGGGCTCCGGTTCCGGTTCCATCACCTCTGGCACCGACACCGGTTCTGGGTCCAGTAACGTTACGGGCTCCTCTGGGGGAGCGAGGGAAGTTTCCGTGACCTCGTGTGGCGCACTATCTTCGGCAATGTGCCGCTCCAGGGCGTCCTGAGCGCCGCCGACCAAGTCCACGATATCGTCCACGCTGAAGAGGTCTTGTTTGGGCTGGACCGGCTCGAGGTCCGGCTCGGCCTGGTAGTGGTGCATCCCCTCGCTGAACAGAGGAGTGGAGGAAGAGACGTACTGCTCTTCGCTGTCTGCCATTTTTCTTTTTCTACCCAAAGTGCCTCCTGAGGTGGGGAAAAAAAAAGTTTCAGCTCCGGTAAATTTTCTGGCTCAGGTGCCGTCTGTCAAAAAAAAAAACTTCCACCGGTCCGAGCTCTAACACCGAGCTGCTAACTTTCCTCCGGTAAAGTTTGTGACACCGGACAAAACGTGGACAAGTGCGCCACACGAGACGACACGAGACTTCACCCCAGAGTCGGACCCGAGTCACAGACAGCCACCGTGAAGTTGAGAAGAGGGGAAACTCCGCTGACCAATTACCTGCGGGTTGACCCCTGAGCGACGCGAGCCGGGGCCAATCGGAGCGAGTCAAAGCGACGCTGGCCCCGCCCACCAGTGAAACCTCTAAACCTTGAGGAGGAGCAGAAAACTGAGTCAGTCCTCCTGTCTGACATAACTCCTGCTCCAACAGGGCAGTTATTACATAATGTGACTCACATTTCTCATAAACTTACGCTTCTTTTACTGACTTGCTCCTTTATAAAATTAACCATTTTTTTACTTGCTAACATTTTCTCCTTTTTTAACACGGTCATTCGCGTCCCCCAGAAATGACGTTAGTTGGCATACAGCCTCACAGAGGGCTGTGGACTTACAGTTTTGTCATATTTTTAGTTTTTGCTCCAGTGTCTCCGCAGCGATCAACAAAAGTTTCTTCAGAGAAGTTCGCGTGTGAAGCATCAGAGGAAGCTGAGCTGAGTCTGACATATATAGAGTTACACAGCAGGCCTGAGGTCAGTCTGCAGTCTGCACACACATATATATATATAAAATTATCACATATGTGTCTGTAAGAGAACCACCTATAATAATGTGTCTTCACTGCTCCAGACTGATACAGTGATGTTTGATTGATTGCATATCGATAGAGGAATTTATCTGTGTAATTGTATAAAATGAGTTACAACAGAATTTAAGAGAGTCTTAAAGTGTGTTTGAAGTTAATCTGATTATTTTTGGAATTTTTTTGATCAAGAAATTTTAAATTTGACAGATATTTTCTGTCACTTACTGGAGAATTTGTCAAGCTTTTAGCCACATATCATGGCCTTCGTTGGCCAATTAAACTGCAGCTTGCGGATAAGGAATTTCTCGTCGAACATACACTGATGGCTCTGTTCAACATTTTTTTAACCCAAGGCATCAGCACAGCCAGACATTCATTATTCCTTTGCTTTATCAATGAGGAATAAGGAGATTTCTGTTGTGTTTATGGAAGACATCAACCATTAAACATCAGCGTGAAACTGTACAAGTTTGAAGAAGGAAGTGGGAAACCGTTTCACAGGTTCAGGTAATGTGTGTGTGTGTGTGTGTGTGGGGGGGGTGTTATGGAGAAGAAGCAGGTCTGACTATGACTCACTCTCATGAGTAAAAAAAATAAAAAATAACTGACAGGCTCTGAAAGTTTAGAAATAGTGAAACTGCAGTTCAGAGATTTTGAGAAAACCTTCACAAACCTTCCTGAAAATATCCTGCAAGTACTTTAAAATTGTACTTACATAAAACACCTTTCACGCGGTCAGTCTGTGTAATGGTGTTATAAAAATATCAATTAATGGACTTACAGTGACACATGTCTGAGATGTGACACACACACACACACACACACACACACACACACACACAGCCGTCACCAGGCCTCGCCCTGCTGCAGAAATATCTCTGCATGATGCTTCTGGCAGCTCTGCAGAATATTTTCCATTAAACCAACAGCAACAAAACCTTTAATCCATGATGGAAATATCAACTGGAATCAACACTGACCCTCCCCCCACCACACACACACACACACACACACACATACAGACACACACCAGATGACAGAGGCCCACCCCTGATGTAGTCTGCTCAGTCATGAGTTCGTTCGGGGGGAGACAGATTGGCAAACTGTGTGTTGATGTGTGTGTTTGTGTGTTATAAATACTCAGGCAGCAGACATCAGTTGTAGAAAAGGTGAAAAACGCTGTGTAAGCCCCCCCCCACCACCACACACACACACACACACACACACACACACACACCTGAGTGTGGCTGAGGTACACTAACGGGTGTTAAACAGACCTGAGATCAGCTCTGGTGAGTTGTGGCTTTAAATCAGAGAAGAAGAACGACACAGGAGCATCACCACTTTAAAAAAAAAAGAGAGAAAAAGAAAACTGTCCTTTAATATCCTGAGAGAAGAGACGGGGTCTGAAGGAAGGTGATAGAAAGTCAAAGAAGCTGTGTCATGCTGGGCCAGCATCTCTCTCTCTCACACACACACACACACACACACACACACTGCAGGAGATCAATGCGATGTGATGGAGCCAGGCGGTTGTGAGTCAGCACTGAATCTTTGCACCCCCCACCCCCTTTGTTCTGCTTGTTTAATCTCAGTCTCTCTGTCGTCTTTCTGGTCCTTTCTACCGCTCTGCTTCCTGCCGTCCCCCCAGAGAGAGGGAGACAACCCCACCCCATCCCACCCCAACCCACCCCCACCCTCACCCCCCATCCCCACCCCCACCTCATCTCCCTCACCCCTCCTCCCATTTCAAAATCCTCTCTCAGCATCACTGGAGTCAAAACCCTAACTGGGCTACAGATTTTAAAATACCACCTGCACATTAGACAGCGGTGGAAAGTAACACACCTCATCTAGTGAATCCTCATCCTCATCTTCATCCTCATCCTCTCCTTCATAACATCTGAGGACCCCTCAGATTTACCAGGCGACCCTTTTAAGGGGCCTGATCCAGAGGTTGGAGCCCCTGGACTAAACCACCTGTCCCAGTCTGTGAAAGATTTCTGCCCTGTTGGAGTAGGACTTTGAATGCAGTACTTTTTACTTGTAATACTTGTGGTACTTATGAATAACCCTGTTAAATTTATCAGACTTCTTAATCCGACTTGGTCACGGCAGATTAAAAGATCCATTCCCTCCGCATACGCGGCGCGAGCGCGGCGAGACCGCACGGAGGGGATGCTGGGTAAACAGAGCGCTTCTTTTATGGACCGGTGGGAGTGTGTTTGTTCAGCGCGCGCGACTCCATCCTCCGTGATGTGACTCAGACCGAGGCCGGCGCCGACACAAAGGCCGCTCTGTTCGACCCGCTTTGTTGGGTTTCAGTTTGCTGCACTTGTGAGGACTGGAGACGGGGGAGGGGGGGTTACTGGTTCAGCAAAGGGTTCAACTTAAACTAAATAAAAACACAGTTAATCTCTGACGTTTCAGTTCATTTCTCCAACGTTTCTGATGTTTATGTTAATCTGATTTTTTCCCTCTGGGCCTGTCAGCTGGTGGATGTTTGACGTGTCGTCGGGTTTTGGTTCTCTGATGTCTGCGCTCCACTCGGCCCGCTCGCCGTCGGCCTCGTTAAAACTGACTGGGATTTTACGGCGAGCGCTCAGGGCGAAAAGGCTGTTATCAGCAGGGCGGGGGTGGGTGGAGGGTGGAGGGGTCAGCTGTCACAGCCAGGCGTAGAGATTCTGACACCGGACACCGCCGCTCAGCTCCTCGGGGAGAGGTGGAGGAGGCTGTCAGGTTTCTCCGCTCCTCTCCGCCACCTTTGACCTCTCACCTCTCACCTACTCGCAGCCTGTGGGGAGTTGATCTCCTCTCTCTGCAGGTAAACCCAGGCCCAAAAGTGTAGAGCAGTAAAAGTAAAGTACAATATTTCTCCTCTGAAGTACCAAAGTACCCAGAAAAAAAATGTACTTTAGCACTTTACTTGAGTTGATCTACCGAGTTCTTGCATTTACTTAACAGAGGATTACACCAGCAATGATTTCATGTCTGAAAAGAAAGCGTGTCAGTCTCAGGACACGTGTTATTATGATGATGACTATCGTTATTATTAGAAGTAGTAGTAGTAGTAGTCGTAGTGTGACCTCTGTATGTGTGTGTGAAGGTGACTTAACCTCAGCCACAGTTTGTGAAGCTGTTCGCCACCTGCTGGCCGCCAGCTGCACCTACTTCCCTTCTTCTTCTTCTTCTTTTATTTCACCTGAGTCATTTTACTGACACCAGCCAAAGACTAAAGGTCACACAGGTCACAGTGAGGCCGGCTGCTGCTTCACAATTACACTCTAAATGAATGGGCATGAAATAATAGTTTTCATTTATTTAGAAAGATCAATGTTAACGTTTGCATTAACACTAAAAATTTCACCTCACTCGACTTTAAACTGAGTTTGAGTGTAAGAGACGCTGAGCGACGACGAGAAGACACGGGTTAAAGATGTCGTACTGACTTTCGGGTGCAGTTTTCACAGGAAGACGTGTTCCATGAGCCGGGCGCCCTCCAGGTCCGGGGACAGGACTCTGGTCCCACCCTGGTCCAGCAGGACAGACAGGACGGCCCAGTTCAGATCGGCCCGTTTCAGCTGGGAGCACAGAGACGCGACGTGGATCCAAACGTCCACGGTGGAGCCGCCGTCCTCCAGGATCACGTCCTCCAAACCCCCTGAGGGGACAGAGTGTTTCCTGTTTTATTTTACATAAAGGATCAGACTGCAGGAAATGTGTGGAAAATGAGTCCTGTTTTTTTTTTCCATTTTGTGATTTATGTGTCACTTGGCTGCTGTAATGTGAATATTGATCTGGAGGTATGAGGTGATCTCAGGAGCCAAGGAGCGTCATGCCAAAATCAGCAGAAAAAAAAAATTGCACAGCATCACTTTATCAGAACAAACACAGGCGGGTTTGCTCGGAGCCAGGAAAATTACAAAACACATGCAAACGTTAAAAAAAAGGTTAGACTGCTCCCGGCCTGTTTGTGTGTGCGCTGGCCTGGAGCCTGCAGACTGTTTGTGATCATCGACACACCTCGTCCTCGGCCGACGAAGCCGTCCAAGAGACGCAGCGCCAGCTCCCGATGCTGGGGGTCGGCCAGCAGGGCGGAGCAGGCCCCGCCCGCCGACAGGAGCGCCGCCCGGCCCCCCTGCCGAGGCTCCGTCAACAGCTGGAGGAGGGAGAGGCTGGGCGAGCGACGCAGAACCCACAGCATGTCCTCTGAAAGAGCGAGAGAGAGAGAGAGATTCATACGCACAAACACATTATGTGAGCGATGCAGGACACACACACACACACACACACACACACACAGACCGGCGGTGAGGTCCCTGCAGTGGCTCATGAACTCGGCGGCGCCGTGGACGAGGCCCCGCCTGCACATGCTCAGCGCGGTCTTCCCGTCCACCCGGCAGGCCTGGTAGACGACGGTGGCGAGCGCCAGACACAGGTCGGCCACGCCGGGGTTCTCCTCGGCGTGCTCGCTGAGGATGTCGCCCAGCTGCTCGGTGAAGCTCAGCCTGCGGGGACACACGGGTGAGACGGCGGCGGGGACTCGCCGCTCGCCGCTCGCCGCTCCCGACCATTCCTTTACTTGTTCTGGGTGACGGCGTGCGCGACGAGCTGCGAGGCGCCGCGCCGCAGGGCGAACGGGGCGAACTGCAGGGAGAGGGGAGGCGACAGCGCGGCGCCGGGCGGGACGGTGATCAGCAGGGCCTGGAAGAAGTGGAGGAGCGGGGGGGCTGACCCCGGGGGGGCCGTCAAACCTGGGAGGAGAAGAGACAGACGTGTATGAGAAGTGGAACTCACAGGGTGGACTGTCCAATCAGAGGGCAGGTGGTGTGTGTGTGTGTGTGTGTGTCCCACCTTTAAACATCTCCATGGTGTCGAGGTTCCTCAGGACTCCTCGAGGAGATCTGGCGGCGAGGAGAGCGGCCTCCTCGTACCGCTGCGAATCAAAGAGCTCGATGAACCTGAGGGAGCGACAGAGAAGGTCAGAGGGCGCTCGGGTCGACACGTTCCGGGCCCGTCTGCGAACGCAGCACCTCTCCAGGTAATCCGCCAGCAGCTCGGACTCGTCGGCGCCGGTCGGCTCGTCGTCCTGGAACAGCTTTCGCGTCGACGTCGCGACCGTTGTCGTCGTCCGTCTCTGCGGAACAAAAGAGTGTGAGCCGCCAAAATAAAAGCTACGTGAGGATAAGAACCCTGACGTGTTCTGACTGCAGCAGTGTCTCACCGCTGCTCTGTCGGATGTTCTCCAGTGTGGAACCCAGGAGATCCTCCAGAGGAACCTGCCCATCCTCCTCCTGCTCCTCCCAGCTGGACAGATGGTCGCACACCAACCTCAGCCGCCGGTATCTGCAGACACACAGGCGGTGAAGCGTTTGTGAAACGCGTCTCCATAGATTCAGCGGCGGGTTTCGGTGTTTCCGCTCTTACAAGACTTTCAGTCGGCCGTTCTCGGCGCTCAGCCGGTCTCTGCGGCTCTCGGCGCGGCTCAGCCCGGCGTCCAGCTCAGCTTTCACCTCCACGGAGACGCAGCCGCTCTTCCTGTCCAGTAAAGCTGCTCTCTGGGCCTCCAGACGCCGCAGGTGCCCGTCCAGAGCCGCGGCATCCTCCGACTCAGCCACCGTCACACCTGGAAGACAGAGAGTTGGGAGAAGTGTGGTTGGTACAGCTGTCTGCTCAGGCATGACTGCATCATGAGACATAAGAAGTTTGTAGTAAGTTTATTCATCTCTGTAGTCGTTATGCATTGTTTATGTTAACGTGGTTTCTCTTTGTCTCTGCGCCATGAGACAAAAGACAAGTCAAGGCCCAGACTTGTTGAACAAAATCTTCAACACTGTGTGTATGACTTTGAAAACACAGGATCACAGTCTGGGTACCTGGTATCCAGGTGCTCTGCTCTTTAGATGACTTCTGTCTCCTGACCTCCTCTTCAAGTTTGGACGTTTCCCTCCGAAGGTCTGAGATTCTTCAAGGAAAACGCACAGAGGTCTATCTCCACGTCCAGCAGCTGCAGAGCAGCGTGATGACTCACCTGGTCTCGTTCATCCTCAACACACACCTGTCCCTCAGCTGGTCGGCTCGGCGCCGGCAGATCATCAGTGATTTCGGACGGGACGTCCGGGCCGCCAGAGTTCGCCGAGCCGCCCCGGCTTCATCCCGCCTCCTCTGCAGCACCCGGATGGTGTCGTCATATTCAGCCTTTATGGTCAACAGCAGCCTCTCTATAGGCCGCCGCGCGTCCAATCACCTGTCAGAAAGAAGACAAATGACGTGACAGAAACAGGATGTGACGTGTTCACTGATTTAGACTCAGAAATTAAAACAGCCATCTGCCCAACTTTCCGGTTCTTTAGCCTCTCACATGCAGAACATGCTTTACTGATCTTTCTGCTTCATTTCCCCTCTCAAACCTGCCGCGTCCCTGCTGTCAGTCGTGACCCGGTTCGGTCTCAGTAATCACCTTACTGAACACGCAGCGGTAGATGATGTAGCGGCCTTCGTCCGGACCGTCCTCTGGACAACCCACGTACCGCTTCTCATGTTCAATAAACTCATGCAGAGACTGGAAAAACCTTTCGTCGCTCTCAGAAATCAAAATGTCCGGTGTTGGGTGTCTCGATTCTTGTCCCGAAGATGAACTGTTCGAGTGTTGTGGCTCACACATTGTTTTCATATACTTTTTTTTTAATTATTGAAATTTCAACGCTTTTTCCGAAAGGCCATTTGCAAACTATTACGTTGCCATGGTTACTGCCACACGTACAGCATACAAATTTTGTACTTAAAAAAAACCCTTAAAATAATAATAAAAATTACAAATTCAAGTGAACGTTAATACCGATACATATAAATAAAAAGGCATTAAACGACCACAAAATTTTATATTTGGATGTATTTTAGATCAGGCACCGCAGAGGATACCTGCCCCCGTGCAAACGCGGGCAGAAAACCCCGTCGCTCGAGCCGAAAGCCCTCTTCTCATGATCCGCCATTAGGAGTGAACCGGTGGTAAGACCGTGCTCTGCGTTTTTATCGAATATTCTCACAAAATAACGACTTTTCACGCCCCGCGTCGGCACAGACGACAACCTAAAAGTCCTGTGTTTGTTCTCATGTAGGTGGGTTGAACGGCAGGATGCAGATTTTCGTCAAAACCCTCACGGGGAAGACTATAACCCTCGAGGTGGGTGAGCCGGGCTGTGATGGACGGTCCCGCGGCCGTCACACTTTTACTCAGTTACCTGTCAGACAAGACCAGAACCCAACATCCAACCCCGTTATTATCTTCACATCAACGAATGTAGTTTTTATAGGTGTTAAAACTCCAGCTGAGTGACTGCTGATTTCTGTCGTTACCTTGTTAGTACCGTCCTAGAAGCTAAGTGGCTAGGCTAGTTGCGGAGAGCCCCGTAAACACGTGTGAGCCAGCATCGGGGTGAACGTGGCCCATCTCGTCTTACAAAGTTCCTGTTCGGAGTTACAAATAAATAAAACTACACGTGAGAGGTTTAAGACTAAACTGTGGAGAGTCCTGCAGTAACGTGGCGGCACCTCTGACCGGTACGTGATTGCGTCCCGGCCTCATCTGTCGCTCTCTCTGCAGGTTGAGCCTTCAGATACAATTGAAAATGTCAAGGCCAAAATCCAAGACAAAGAGGGTGAGTAAAGTAATCTAGTAATTGTACTTTAGTCTTATTCTGTGTGTGTGTTTGTGAGCCTGTTGTGTTAATGTAGATATGTCATTTGTTGAGTTGCTGATGAGCTGATCGACAGGAAGTAGATTTGCTATTTTGGCATCGATTGGATTTTATGGAAAAACTGCTCCAATATTTGCTGAGATCAGTAATGCGGTTGCTTTTTTTAAAAAGATTTTTTTATTCAACGATGGTAGTAACTAAGTACATCTACTCCGTTACTCCAGATGTAACTGAAGGCTGTGCAACTTTAACTGCAGAGTGAACTGAACTGTAATTGTCATTTGTTGGAGGGGAGTTGTATTTGTCAGCATTAGAAAGTTACATATGTACATTATAACAGTAATACTTTACAAGTAGTACTTTTACTTGTAACTGAGATTGTTTGTCTTCATTGTGGTGTTGTTGCTGTAACCAAAGGTTTTGGACCGTCAGTCAAACTGACATTTGTAGACGTCACTTTGGGAAACTACATATTTCACTGTCTCCTGATTGTGGCGGTTAAATCAACTGTTAATTAATCTAAAACATAAATAATAGCTGTAGTTCTGTAGGAATGAGTGGGTGTTGCGGTACCTGGCTGGTTGTCGGTTCTTGACCCGCCTCCGCCCTCCTCTGCAGGTATCCCTCCTGATCAGCAGAGGTTGATCTTCGCCGGAAAGCAGCTGGAGGATGGACGCACGCTGTCCGACTACAACATCCAGAAGGTGAGCTGAGGCCGAAAATCACCTGCGTGGGATTGTTGAAATTAATCTGATACCCTGGTTGATTAAAATTATTGACCGAATTATTTTACTTGTTCCCCAGGAGTCCACCCTGCACTTGGTGCTGAGGCTGCGTGGTGGTGCCAAGAAAAGGAAGAAGAAGTCCTACACCACACCCAAGAAGAACAAGCACAAGAGGAAGAAGGTCAAGCTCGCCGTGCTCAAGTACTACAAGGTACGAACGCTTCGGCCTCACGCCCAAGTCCGGGTCCTGGATCTGGTACAGAACCGGACGTGGACGGTTCAGATTGCAGCGTCATCAGAGCAGAACTAAAGTCGACTGTGAAGTTAATTTGATTTCTTCCTGTTCCGCGCTCAGGTGGACGAGAACGGTAAAATCCACCGGCTGAGGCGCGAGTGTCCTGCTGACGAGTGCGGCGCCGGCGTCTTCATGGCGAGCCACTTCGACCGTCACTACTGCGGGAAGTGCTGCCTCACCTACTGCTTCAACAAGCCTGAGGACAAGTAGACACGGGGACGGACTGACGGGCGTTAACAAATAAAGGCGAAAATGTTTGACACAACGAAACGACTCCGTGTGTTCGCTCTCGTTTGACTCGCGGAACCGATGGTGGAAAGTTTGTAAAAGTGTTTGAGTTGATGGAAGTTAGTTTGACACCAAAATCATCTTGAAGATAAAACTCATTTTTGGTTAAAAGTAATTAAGATACATCACTGCAGATTTAATCTGGAGAAAAGACGCTGAAGTTCACAGGTTCATTAAATGTTATATGAAAGTCAAATGGCTAAACTTCATATTGTATATTCCTTTAAAGTGAAATATTTCAAGCCTTTTTCCATTAATGTTGCTGATTATGGATTAAAACTTCGTGAAAATCAAAAACACTGAATCAAATATTTTCAAAGATCAATCAAATCAAAGGATTTACAGTAGAGACGTCTGACTTGAATCGAGTGTCTTTACCACCATTTAATTTACTGTTATGTAACACTGTCTCACTTTGTTTATAGAAATCAAACCGTTTAGATTAAAAATAATCTAACAGTTTAGGTGCGACAGCAGAGGAACGTGCCATAATTCTGTCTCACCTGGTTCTTACCTGGAGTTCCAAACATCTGGAAACATCTGTGACACGCTCACATCTGCCAGGGAGGAGAGACGAATATGACCAACAATCAAAATTACATGAAAAAAATAATGCTGACTCACTAAATTCTGACTTTAATTTGAATGAACTTTGTAAAACTTACCTCTCAACAGTTTAGTTTTTCTGAGTAAACAACAACAACAAGGAGCAGGTGAAAGAAGCGGAGCGGACACTTGTGCGTTTGTGTACTAAAATAAGGTTATTTACTTAAAAATCGTTACAT